>JNEM01012177.1:0-62100 GCA_000697335.1 Conidiobolus incongruus B7586
ATTTCTTTTAAAAAAAATATTTTAATTATAATTTATTATTAAAAATTTATATAATTATAAAATTATATTTAATTTAAATTAATATATTTTATAAATTCTTTTATTATTATTATTATATTTTAATACTTAAGTAAAATAATTTTAAAGTTTTTTCTTTAATTAAAATAAATCATAAAGTCTAAAATAGGTATGTTAATTTGAAATATAAAATAGAATATTGAATAATTAACAGTTAAAAAGTTTGGAAGCTTTAATTCAATTGCATAATTTTAAATTTTTCACATACAAATTTTACATTTTTAAACTTGCAACATCACTTTAATATAACAGAAATGTGAGTATCCCCAAGCGATGCTATTTAGCAATAACTCACAACTATACTAAACCTTAATTTCCTATAATTTATATTTCATTTTTTTAAAAATGATCTGTAAATATGTATTAGCTTATTAATTAATGTAATAAATATCATTTTGTTAATATTAAAATTGATAATCTAGTATTAAAATAAATTATATTAAGTTTTTAAAAAATATATACAACAGATTGAATATTCATTAAATATATAAACGTTATTATATGCTACTTTTGAAATTTTTAAAACTAAACATTTATTTTAGAATAAGATTTATTAATATAAAAACTTTATGATTTAAATAAATAATAAAAATATTTCGGGAAGATAAGATTATTAATTTAGCGGAAAATTCTTTTAATCAAAGTATTAAGATATTTAACAAAATTGTTTAATATTATTTAATATAGGAATGAGTTATTTGTGTAAATTATTTATTACGATATGGAAAAGCATAAATAAAAAGGATGTAATTGAAGTTAGGTGTTGATTTAAAAAATTGTAAAGTTTAAAAATATTAATATTGAAATAAGTAACAAAAACATAAAATAAAAATATTATTGTGATGTTGGATTAGAATTATGAGCAGTTGGAGTCAGAATATTAAATATAAATATCTATATAAGACATTATAGAAAGAAAATGTTAACAACTCATTAATAGTAGTGAACTGAAGTAATATAGAAATTAGTAAAGCTGTGAATGAGCGTAGCGATTCCAAGTAAATGTAACAAATGAAATTGAAAAAATTGATGCTATTATAGGTAATAGATTCTGAATAATATTTCCTAGATTAAAAAAAAGTGTTGCATTACCAGATCATATAGCGTTGAAAAGTAATTAATTGGATAAGAATTATAAATAATAATAAGTAGTAAATGAATTCAAAAGAACGGTGAATAAGGAAGATTTAGTGACCAGGATCTATTATAAACAAACAAATTTGGGAAAAGATTATTAATAGATGAGTCAAAGAAAAACTTACTCAAGATATAAAATATTACAAGTTCAATTCATATATCTGGTACATAAAGACGCTACACAAAATTCGAAAAATATATTATCTTGAAAAAATCCTAGATTCATAAAGACAAAGATCGATTAATAGATTGATGATTAACTTAACTCAAGATATTAAATAGTATCTAGATTTGGCGACTACACCCACAGAATATTGTTTAATCTTGTTAGTAATGGGACAAAAGATCGATAAATTGGAGTACACAAGGCGATCACAGATTTAATATAGAATTTAAGAAAAGATTTAATGGAACACTTTTCCCCGGGATAACCTCTAAAATACCCAATTTTACGAGATATATTATGGAGCTTAGAAAACAAGAGCGGCACCCTTGGTCTTCTTGTCACCACCCAATTCGAAGTGCTTGCAGCGCTTGAGAGGAAGTTGTTGCTTGTATTTGCAGACAGAGCATTCTAAACGGAGGACGACCTTCTTAGTGGTCTTAGCCTTCTTCTTGAAGACGGGCTTAGTTTGACCACCAAAACCGGATTGTTTACGGTCGTAACGTCTCTTACCCTGAGCGAAGAGGGAAGCCTTACCGGTCTTGTATTGGGTAACCTTGTGGGGAGTGTGCTTGCGGCAAGTCTTTCCTTTACAGAAGGTGTTACGGGTCTTAGGGATGTTGACCATTGTGTCGAATCTTATTAAATCTGATTTGATCAGAAGATTTTAGAGGAATTTCGCACTAAAATATCTAATCTTCGTAAATGTAAAATTTTTGAGGGTTTGAATTGTGGGATTAATCCATTTTTCAATATTGAATTTTAAAATTGACAAAAGAATATCATGATAAGTAGTAATAAATTATAACAAAAAAAAATAAAGAAATTATCAAATAAAACTAAAAAAATTAATATTTTTAATATGTATTTTTGAATAAAAATAATCTATGTTAACCACGAAATACTGATTTGTTTTGGGAACGGAGATCACAAGCTTCGTGATTTTAAATATTACATGAGCCAATTTCTTTATTGAAACTTAAGCAATCAAGACAACAGCTCCACCTTGTTCCTTAATCTTGTTTTCAGCACGACGACTGACATAGCGAGCCTTAACAATGGCAGCAGAGTTGATGCGACCACGAGCTAAAACTTTGCCGTAACCAAGCTTGAGAGTATCAATAACAGGGACAACTTCTTTACCGGCAGCCTTTTGCTTAATTTCTTCGGGAACTAAAGAGGCCAACTTTTCAACGTTGACAACAGGGCGCCAGTACTTGTTGCGAGTTAAGTGGAAGTGACGCATACCGACCTTACCAAAGTAACCAGGATGGTATTTGTCCATGTTGATTCTGTGGTGGTGTTGACCACCAGCTAAACCACGACCACCTGGGTGTTTTCTGTGTTTACCAACACGACCGTGACCGGCTGATACATGTCCACGCTTCTTGCGGTTATGGTGAAAACGGGTAGGCATAGCGAACTAAATTCCGTTAATTAAAAAAGGAATCTAAATGGGAGAGAGTGAGATTTTATTTGTATTAATTTTTTAATATCAAATATTAAGATTTTACCCATTTTATGGGATTTACTCACACAATTTCCATTCAAAGTCTTCAAATTTGATACATATGAGTTAAAATCTATAAATCAATATATTTGTAAGATTTGATAAATTTATACAAATGGGATATATTATAATCAATCCTGGATCGAAATATGTAGATATATTTAACTAGCAATCATTTGCATACTATGATTATAATGTACACATGAGTTTTGACTTAATATTTTCATCATTATTTTTGATTTAATTTTGAGAATTTATGTTAATATAATTAATATTCATTAAAAATTTTAAAGTGTGATCGATATTAATATTTTAATATTTTAAATATTTTTGATGTTTTATATTATAGCTAATTGATAATATGTTTTATATTTTCGAAATGAGGTAATCGACTCTTTGAAAAAATCAATATAATTCAATAATAATAAACTATTATTTTTTTCTGTAATTAATTTTAAAACAATTATGATTCATTTGTCGAAGAATATTTGAAGTTAGAGTTAGAATTCACATTAATTCACCCAATTCATCAAATTTGAGAATTTTGAAAAAACATTTTGAATAAAATTTGTGGATTTATTTAAATGATATCTTTATTATATGATTCATTAATTAATATTGAAAAAGAGTCGTATTATCAAAAACCCTTGATTTGATATATAATATTTTAATAATAACTGCAAAAATAAATTGAAAACAACAGAATCTTGACAATTGAATACAATCTCTAATTAAATTTATAACAATAATTGTATGAAAATATTATATTTAATAAATACTATTTTGTAATATGTATATTTAAATATGAATTTTAATAATTCAAGTCAGACCAATCATGTTAAAAATAATCATATATTTAAATAATAATTTAATTAAATTATTATCATTAAGATACTAAATTACAAAATTTCAATTTCATTTGTGTAAATGTACTTTACCAAGCTCTTTGAAGGTATTTAATGCTTAATATTCAACTAATTTTTGCTTGAAGGTAGAAAAATGTAAAATATTAGTATTAATTAAATAATCAATAACAATATAAGATATATATTTTATAATGTTTATAGCACAAATAAAACTTCGAAAATATAAATTATGATAATAATTAATTGACGCTCAAAAAAAATAATGTAAATTGAAAATAAAAGAATAAAATAATACTATACATTTCATTGATAAACTTAATTATTGATTAAAGCTTTGTATTTTAACTGATAGTCTCTGTTTCTAATTTTATCCAATTAAATGCTTTTAAGTTATATTTATGTTCATTTTAAGTACTAAATTAGTATATTACCAAACTTTTTTATTCAAGTCCAATATAATACTCTATGTTTTCATAATTATATTCACCAACTTTTCTTAACTAAACTCAATCGATTTTCAAATTATACTCAAATAATCATGTAAATGAATTTTTAGTTTAATCTTTTCAAGTCTTGATTAATAAATAAAAATTTGATGATATAATTCCAAACCAAGTATCCCACTTGATTTAATATTTGTCAAATTAAGATTGGATAATATTTAATCAAATAACATAATAACTGTCACACCTGAAATTCATAATTTCACTTTGATTGATCAATAAAATCATTATTAACAAACAGAAGTCAAAACATATTGATTATTAAAAACTCATTTTTAGTCTAAAAATCAACTAATAATTATCAGACATGGGCTTTTTGGCATATGGTGCAGTAAGCCTGGCGTTGTCAGCAATTGTGCTGTTCCATACCTTCTCCACAACTACCAATTACTTTGCAGCTACTATATATTTATCTAATTCCAATACAAGCTTAATGGTAATAACTTCTGTAATTTTATTATAATAATTATTGATTTTAATATTTTATAGATTATGTTTAATGCAGGCATTTATTTAACAGTAATGTTGGGCAAATTTCTACAATACATATTTTTCGGTCCTTTAAGAGCTATCGAAGTAGAACATTTATATGAGAGATCTTGGTTTGCAGTTACAGAAACTTGCTTAGCCATGACTATCTTTCAAACTTCTTTTGATTCGCAATTTATTATTTTATTTGTAACATTATTATTCATTAAAATTTTCCATTGGCTTGTTCAAGATAGAATTGAATTAGTAATTTTAAATGGAATATATATATCATTTTTATTTTTTAATTTATTATTATATTTTAGATTGAACAGGCTGGCGCTACTCCGTTTTCTTTTCATGTTAAAATGCTTGCTTTAATTGGGTTGTTAGGAATTGTAGATACTAGCTTTATTCTGTATACTTTCCAATATAGCTTAGTTAATGAAGTCGATATGATTATAGTATTTGGCTTCGAGGTAAAGAAATTAGTTTATCCGTCCCAAACTTAATTCCTAACTTTAAAACTATATTTTAGTATACTATTTTAGCCATGAATTTAGTTAGCACTTTTTTCAAATACATAATTTACTGCATTGATGCTAGAACTGAAGAGTCTTGGGAAAGCAAATCAATTTATATTTTCTATCTCGAGTTGGTCATAGGCAATTTTTACAAATTTAATTTATTTCAAAGTCATTAATTTCATAAAATTTTAGATTTTATCAAACTTTTCATATATTTGGGTTTCTTTATGAAAGTTGTAACTCCTTTAGGTGTCCCTCTACATATGTTGCGCGATATTTATATCACTTTGAAGACTTTTATCCAGAAATGCCGTGATTTGGTTAGATATAGACAAGCTACTCGAAATATGAACGAAAGATACCCTGATGCTACTGTAGAAGAATTACAACGTATGTCTGATCCAACTTGTATCATTTGCAGAGAAGAAATGATTCATAGAGATCAATTGGCATCTCCTACTCAAAGGATCACTAATGCTGAAACTCCTAAAAAACTTCCATGTAACCACATCTTCCACTTTAACTGTTTAAGAAGCTGGCTAGAGCGCCAACAAAGTTGTCCTACTTGTCGTACACCAGTGCTTAATCAGCCTGAAGCAACAACACAGCCAGCAGCTCCTAATCCACCTGTCAATAATCCTCAGCCTCAGCCTCAGCCTCAGCCTCAGCCTGAGCTCCAACCCCAACCTTCACCTGTTGTTGACAATAATAACGAAGTTACTAGTAATAATTTTAGCCCTGATATACGAGCTGATATTAACAACAATCAAAACAACCAACCTTCTACATCCAATTCTACAGCAGCAACAAATCCACCCCCTTATAGCAATGAACCATCCAGTAGCTCTGGATCTATAAACTCTGATCTTAACACTGTAGTTCAACAATATATTCAGAGTGGTGAGCGGCTACCAATTTTACCAGGTGTAAGGGATATTAGTGGAAATGCTCCTTCTGAAATTGAACGACTAATACCCATTAATCAAGTGCCAGAATATGCTTTAAATTTAAATAGATCTCCCACTTTATCAGCTATTCGACTTCTTTCAGAAGAACAGCTACAACGCATGGAGCTTGATTCGAGAGATGCCATTACTGAAAGGCTAAGAGTAGTATCTGAAGTGCAATCTCAGCTTCATGATATCTCGACATTGTTATCCCAAGCACTTTCTACCTCAGATCCTCGATTCATCCCCACATCTTCTGAAAATCAACCCAATTCTGACTCCGATGATCAACCCTCAATACCATCAACATCAACAGCTTCTTAACGATTCCAACTTTCAAAATGAATATATCTCGAATAAAATGAAGCTCTGATCAGCTTTTCCATTCTCAATTTCTTTCCTATCTATTTAAGGTTGTTTCATTAGTATTTAGTATATAGTAATTATATATTGTCTTGTTATTACATTAAATCTATAATAGTAACATTATAATATCTGAAAATTTATCAACTATTTTTCAGTTGGTTATATAATGTGTTCCAAATATATAGGGTATATATAGGCTGTGTAACAAATATAATAATATAAAATTATACTTGAATTATACAACTTTGATATTATAGAAAATTAAATGCAATTCACTATGTAATTATTAATACAAACAGATTATTTATATGGAAAATCAAGAATTTTATATATTTTATTAAATATTAGACAAATTCAAGGTATCTATTTAATTGGACATTATATTCCAATTTTGTAATAAGAATGGAAAATATTAGATGAATCAAAGTATGAATGTATAAATAAAGACATTTATTTATTTGAGGTATAGGTTTCATTCAATCATTATATTGGTTCAAAAATTTATTGTATGATATTTTTTCAAATATTTGTGATTTATTTCATTGTAGGTAAAAAGATGAAGATTTATTAGAAATAATGTAAATATTATTTAAGAAATGAAAATATTCTGAACAGCTATAGTTTATGGACTTGGATGAGGTGATAATTATAATTGGATAAATATAAATTTAAGAAAAAAAAATTGAAGGTTAAAAATAGTATTTAAATGAAGATACTTATTATATAAATAAATGAGGGCTCGACTGGGAATCGAACCCAGGACCTCTCCCACCCTAAGGGAGAATTATACCACTAAACCATCGAGCCTTAATTTGAGAAAGTCAATTATCTCCATGATCATACAAAAGAATTTCAAATTCACTCATCATCAAAACCTACTTCTAATTGCTTTTTTTTCAATATTTATTATTTATTTTTGTTATATTTATAATTCTAATAATATTCTTCTTATTAATTATACACATAATCAAAAATCAATCAAGTGTCATTGCTATTGTAATTATTTTGTATTTATTAAATTATGATATAAATAATAAAATTATTTGTACAGGTTAGTGTTTTAGGAATTGTATGAATTAACTCCACAAATTGGGAGCATTTTTAAATAAAGATTGTAATAGATAAGCTTCTGATAATAATATTTCAATATCGGAATTTTTCCAATTTTTGGTAGGCGGACTTTGTAAAAATAGCAAGATTTCCTGAAATGGATATTTGTTAATTAGTGATAATAGTATGATAGTTTAGTGGTTAACTTACTTGAAAATCTTTACAGCATAAATCATGTTTAAATTTCTTTAAAAACGCAGCACATACATATAAATGGAAATCTGAGAAATTGTCAAATCCTTCAGACTATAACAAATCAATATTAACTATATGAAATACTTAATAATTATTAATTTACCAAGTAAGTATCCCACATACGAATAGCGCTCTTGAGATTGACTTCTCTTAACAGTAAACAATTCATCCAGCGAAATGCAAATTGAATAAATTCAACATTTTCATTTGATAAATGTTGAGCTAATTGACCTAAAAATACTAAGAATAAAATTTCAGCTGTGTTCATTATATATCTTACTTTCAGCTCTTTCGATAAGAAGTTTTAAATTAGTCAATTGTCTTTGAATACCTCTTTGAGCAAAGGTGTAATTATCCTAATAATATAATTATTATATTGGAAAATGAATATTAAAATATAGCAAATACTTGAATTCCATCCATTAATTTTGAAAAACACCAAAATGAGTCAGCTTCTATCAGTCCAAGAGTTTCCTCTGTTAAAGTACTAACATCAAAATCTTCGGGTTCTTGATCTGTCGTGATTGGATTAATAGAAATAAATATAAATATGGATGGATCATTTACCTTTTGGTAGATATGGAAATAAAAATACGTAGATAAAGGGTGTTACAATATCGTTAATGCCTTGGACATAACCACTAGCTGGGTGGCGGATAGACCAAGTGTAAAGAATCCTTTCCATAATCTATATTATTATTTTAATATTAATATAATCTATGAATTATTTAAATAGGTATAGTGCCTTTCTAATTTGAGGTTGATGAAATAAAGTAATTGTAGGGAAAGTACGAGGTAAATCAATCGAAATCTATAATCAAATTAATCAATATTCACTATATTTAAATATAAGTGCATTGAGAATATACTTGTTGAAAGATAGCCCTATCCAAACTCTCTTCACCATGACTGAATAACTGTTTACTAATATTAAAGTATTCTTGTCTCTTTCTAGCCAGAGATTCTTGTCTTCTCTCAGAGTTACTTGAAGCATAACCCTACATTAACAATAGGATTAAAAAATATTCGAACTAACCTAATAGCTAATTACCAATAACAATTTCCAACTTTCAGCACGGTACTGATCTGGAATTCCCTTCCAACTCAACTTTCTCAAAGCATCTAATATACTGATAAATTTCTGATATATTAAAACATTAATATTAGAGTACCTAGAGATACATTCGTTTCATTTAATAAATTTTGAAATTTTTCACTTCTAGTATCTAATTCGGGGGTTCTTGATAAGGTTGGCTTAGAATTGGAAGTTCTATCGGTTTCGGTTGGTTTAAATTGCGAAACATGAGATTCGGATTTGGATTTTAAATAAGCAGAAGTAGGAGATAAAGCTGATAATGATAGTACATTAAATTAATTTGAAAAGCATATTATTAGTTAACTTACTTCCAGAAGTTGAATTGGTATTGGTTTGTTGAACAGCATTGTTATGTTGGTCAGGTTTTAAAAATTCTTGAACGAGTTTATCATTTTCAATGTTCGCATCCCAACCCCAAGTACTATCTTGAATAGTCTCAAATCTAAATTTAAAATTGTAAATAAACTGCTACAGTTATTAATAAATATCAATTAAAATAGAGTATATAATTATTTAATTCTATACTAAAAAGTGAAAGGAAAAAATACCCAGAACTAAATTCATTTTCAAACAAACAAGAAATTGGTTCTTTTGTGCCTAATAATCGACTATCATAGCGTTTGGATTGGGTTGAGTTGGGTACATTTTGAGAAACTATAATTCTATCAAGGATATTAATTTCAACTACTTATTTCATATATTTATTATCGATATTAGCTGAAATGGCACTCACCTACCGGGTACCTTTGATTTATTACTTGACCAAAACCCCATTATTATTATTTTTTTAATTCAATAGAAAAGTGTAACTTTTAAACAAACTAAAATCTAATTATTTAACGCCTAAAATTTTAATTGAATAGGTTCAAAGTGTTTCATTCATACATTGTATTTTGTCATTTTATGGTTCTATTTTTTTACAATGGTATATTTTATCGATATTCAAGGATATGAATTAAATATATATATTTAATTGAAAATCTATTTTTGATTTTTTAGTTATCAATTATACATTATTATTTAATTTTTTAAAATAAGTACCCTGTGTAGAAATTTTTAAATAATTCATTCAAATGTATCTCAAAATATATACTATTAGTTGAATATTATGAATACTTTGATGTTTATATAATTTTATCAAATTAACAGGATAATAATATTTATATTATATAAAATACAATAAATCAGATAATTTATAACTTATTTTTAGCAAATATCAAATAATCCAATAATATTATAGGATTGCATTTTGGCTAAATTGTGCTAAATTTGACAGAATAAAGTTAGGTTGGATATGGTAGAAATATGTAAAAATAATATTTAATGCATATATTGTAATTAATTATATTTTAATAAAAATGCATAAACAATATATTACAAAAAATTTATTAAATGTTTGTTATTTGATATAATATTAGGTTATATTTAGTTATCGCTCTAATTTTTAATATAAAATGTGAATAGTTTTGAAATTTATGAAAGTATTTGATAAATCCAAAAGTTACAAAATAATAAACACATCTAAATATTAATATTCACATTTATTATATAAAATAAATGAAATACTAATTGATTTAAAATCACAAACAATTATCTGTATACACTTCAAGCTGCACTGGAACTTAATGAGTTTTCAAGTTTAATGAAAAAACACTAGTTTAGGTTACTAAATTCAACTGTTACTGATTACTAATTTATAACTTGGTCAAAAGGTTTAATGTTTATGATTTAAAATAAATATGATAGATCATAAAATAGACAATTGTACTGAATAAAAAATCAAAAGGCATTATATCTAATATACCAAATTTAATGACTAAAAATAATGTATGTTCTAGGAGGATCTAGTAGTTTAACTATAAAATAAACTAAATAATATTTGGAATAAATTCAATTGTAATGTTATCATACTGTAATATTAGAATTAATAGTATTTAAAATAATTAAAAATTAATAATTATTCAAAGTGATCTATATATTGAAAACAACGATTCAACATAATACATATTATAACTTTTACCTGAAGAATGATTAATTTTATTTTAAAGATTGAACTTTAAATTTTTCATAAGAACATGCATACTGTTATATTTGCTAAAATTTTTTATAGAAGTGTCATTTAATACTTCAAAAATATATCATCATAATTACCAAAAATTTAAATAATTATAATAATGACTTTTGAATAAGTTTCAATGAGAAAAATTTATCAACAAATTATTATTTTATCATTCAGACATCTATTTGATTCATGAACTCAATAAAAGTCACAATCAATGAGAAATTAAATCATTTGATATATCCTATCAAATTCATGGTAATCAAATATTAAAAATAAAAAAAAATCAAAAAGATAATACAAATTTAAAATACCATCAATAACAATCCTTTAAAATCGTGATAATATCATAAAAAATAAATACCAAAAATATATAATAGACTAAGCCTCTTATTAACAATATCGTTGAACTAACCACCTATTAAATAAGTTAAATCCGAAAATTAAATTTACTTGAAGGATAATTATTAATCATAAAAAATTCCGACTACAAGAATCAAATTTATTTGATTTGGCTTAATTAAATTCTAGTAATCGAGTTAATTAAAGTTTGAATGAGATCTTCGTTACTTTTGTTAAGGTGATGTTAAATCTAGAGCTGAATAACTCGACAGCGAATGGATCCTCAGAAGTTATTGGATTACATGAATTATGTATTTGTGAAATCATATATTATTGACATCATAATTTGCAAGTTTGAAAATATATATATAAATTGATTTGAATAATGATATATTAAATGGTTTACAATAATATATATTAGAATATTATAGACTTTTTTTTAACAGAATAACTTAAATTTTATTGAATTTGAAATTTTTGCTAGTTGCTAATTTTAGTATTCAAATTTGTATATTGTATAAAATTGACATAGCCAAGAAGCTTAAGATAATAATTAGATTATACATATATATAGAAGATCATTGATAAATAATACAAAATAAACTTGATTAGGTATAATGTTTTAAATTTTTATCTAAATATAAATCACAGATATATTTTTTCAATAAATATATTAGTCATAATGATGAAAAATATTTGGTAATATACCAAATTAAGTAGTAAACTTATTTAATCAAATATCAAACAAGTAGTAAAATTCCTGATATCTACAAACTTTATCAACTTTTATCATAACATTAAAAATTGACCAATTCCCAGTAATGGAAATCTTATAATAAATAGTGTGAATAGAACAATGTTGAAATATAAATTTCTTTCATTTTTTTATTTTTACTCTTGACTCTTATTTTTATCAATATAATTTAATTGAATATTGGATATAATATTGAATTTTCAACAAGAATATAAATAGTAGATATTTAATAATATTTAATTCATTATGGGTTTTTGTTCCCGATGTGGCGAAATTGCATTTGGGGAAAGATGTCGATGTGGTGGTAAAGTCAAAGGTGATTTTTACTCATATTAAATTCAATTTGTGAAATTAATTACAATTGGTTACTAGACTCTAGTGCTAGTGGCTTAAATGGCAGAGACGCTTGGAGATCAACGTAATTGAATTCATTAACTCAATAGAATTTGTATTAAATTGTATTTAGTTATTTAGATAACAAAAAATCTTCAACACCTACTAATTTAGTGAAGTTGGGAGGTAGTCATATTGACCATAAATTAACGCTTAATGAGACCTCACCCGAAAGCAAGGTAATTATTCTCAAATTTAATTAAATAGCTTCATTTCAAATATGATATATAATAATAATATCAATATATTTATACTGAATAATATTATGGATTTATTCATATTTATTTGTATTAAATTTCAATGATTCGATCATGTACAATTTATTCACCTTTTAATTTTTATTAGGCTGTACCTTTACAAAAATCAACTTCTGAGACCCCTAAACCCAAGTTAAATGAATGGTAAATTTAAATATTTACATCTATATTGTTATTTCATAAATTAATACTAAATTTAGTGAAAAGTGTAAGGCACCTATTACTGGATCTGCTACTACTTGGATTTATTATAACGCTAAAAAATGGCATAAGGTAAATAACTTATATATATATATATATATATTATGTTATTCATAATTATTAGGACTGTATGCGTTGTACATTTTGTAATATAATGATGGATTATCCTGAAGTAGATTTGGATGAAAATCCATGCTGTTCGGAGTGTTTTGAAAAGCATGGTTCAAAATCTGCTAAATCTAAATCATCCACGCCGGAAATCAACGATAAACCTAGAGTTACTATTACACGTAGTCCAGCTATCAGACCGAGGTCTCAGTTTATTACTAAGAGTAATACCGAATCTCAGGTTAATTCTATTACAGATAGGGTTGAAAAATTGGATATCAAAGGCTCCAGATTAAGTTCTAACTTGGAAATTTTGAGATCTAAATCAAAGAGTTTTTCAAAGACTTTTGACAGTTTACAAGCTGATATTGAGAGAAACTCCAGTATTAACCGTCATCGACCAAAACTTAGTTCTGATATGTCAGGGACTCTTTCCTATAAAGATTTATTAAGTCACAGAACCAGCATATCCCGTACACCTTCTATTCACAGAGATATTATGGGTACGTTTGAAGATCGTAGAGCTAAGAGAATGAGCGTTCCATCAACGTTCTCGCAGTCTAGTGACACAACGTCTGCGACATCGAGTAGGAGTGCAACCCCTGATCCTGCAATCAGTGAAACACCAAAATCGACCCTTGACTCTTCTACTAGACGTTCAGTATACAATTCTAGAAGGTTCACCACTTACTTGGCAAATGGTATTTCTTCTCCTCTAAGATCCTCACTTTCTAGGACTAAAGAAGAGTCTGAAGCTATTTCTCCTATAAAGTCCAAACCTAGCAACGGATTCTCTGACCCATCTTTAAATAGTGAAGTGACACCTGAGCCCAAATCTTACGATTCTTCAGATTTTAAAAACAAGATTAAATTGGAACCTGAGTCAAATCATCGTTCCGAATATATTAAACCCATCATCAATTCAGATACAACTTCTAAAGCTACCACAACTAATGGCCATACTGACTACACCAAATTGGACAATCATTCATCCAGTATAGAGAAATCGTGCTCCAAATGCCATAAGCCATTCTTGAACAAGTGGTACCAACTCACCGATGGTAGAACTTTACATCCCGAGTGTTTTCTATGTCACGGCTGCAACCAAAGTATCAAGGATGCCATCTACAGCATTCATGAGGATAAAGAATATCACTCTGAGGTAAATTAAATATTACATTTATTATTTATTTTGTTTATTAACTGACTAAATTTAGTGTTTACCCAAATCAGCTGGCGTCTTTTCACCAGATATGGAATCTGATCAAGATATCCAATGCAACCGATGCTGCAAGACGATTCAAGGTGCATGCTACACCTTATCTGATGGCCGCAACTTCCATATGAATTGCTTCATCTGTTGCGGATGTAACCAACCATTCATTTCTGGATCTTATGTTGTTTTTGAAGGCAAAGAATATCATAAAGAAGTAATTTTATTATAATATTATGTATTGAATTGATACTGATTTGGTTTTAGTGTATTCCAAAGTTGAATTTAATCACTTGTAGCAAATGTAAAAAGTCTATCAATGGTAAATACGTTCAGAATAAAGGTAACAATTTCCATCCTGAGGTAATTTTCATAATCGTCCTTTTATAACGATATCTTAATAATTACTTGTTAGTGTTTTACATGCTACGGATGCGCTAAGCACATATCGCCCAATACACCGTTCGGTGAACTAGAATCCAAACCATATTGCGAGCCCTGTCTCAGTCTTCGCATCAAGTCCAAGCACTCAGCATCCTTCGCCCTGAGTGCAGCATACCAAGAGCGACAAAAGAGAGATTCCGCACTCTATAATTAATCTCATTTCTATCATTTATCATTCCAATTATTTAATCAATTTCACTTCTTTTATTTTAGATATCAATATATATATTGTTTTTGAGTTTGTTAAGTAATAAATATTTTTCTCAAATTTATGTAATATATATTTATTTGAAATGGGAGTAATAATTTTTTAAATGATTCTAACAAGTGGAATTAAAAAAATCATTAAGTCAAAAGTATTATTTAATTAAATTGGTCAAATAATTTAAACATAAAATATAATCACAAACTTTATTTCAATCCACTAACTTAAGCCCCTATAATCATTAACAGGTTCGGAACTTGCCGTTAACACACGATCTTCATTATTAAAGAACTTATTCAGAAGTACATGCCTCCTCTCCATAATCCTATCTTCCACCAAATCTCCCAGCGTCTTCCGAGGTTTTCTGTTTCCAGAGCCAGATATCATAATATTCGGATTAGTGTGATTTTGCTTGGCTTGTTCGATCTGGTACCTGATTAATTCAAGTTCGGGATCGGGCTCAATGCACCAGAGAATGAGGTCGTAAATGAATTGAAGGCCAGATTTGATGAACACAATGCTCAAGTAGATAAGGATGATGTTGAATGCTACAATTGCTGTCATCAGGCCCCAGCTACCGATAATGCACACGACTGTGAAGATGATGGGTAGAAATATGACACTGAGGGATATTGATAGAGTTGTGTTAAGTAGTTTGTCCTTGATATTAATCATTTTTATGCTTGAACTAGATAAAAATTCAAATCTGAGGCTAACATTTAATCTTGTAAGTTTTAAAATTTAAATTTTGGGACTGCTAAATTTAATTTAAAATTCATAATTTTTTTATTTTATAATAAAACTATCAAAATACTAATTGATATTTCGAAAATTATAGTTATATATAATCAAAAGAATAAATCTATTATATTAATAATAATAGTTATTTAAGCTTCAGGTTCGATCAGTTGCAAATTATTAATAAACATATATCTTGAGAATAAGATATACAGATATCTGAACCATACCATTTGGGATTCGTGCTGCTTCATAGCTTTTCTGCATTTAGACCAATCACTGTAGTTGTTTAAAAAGAATAAGCTCTTAGGTACTTTGGGATATTGAACATTGGGATGTCGGATGATGGACTGCGAATCGAATTTTACTTCACCAAGACTAAAGATAAGGTCCATTAGTGAGATGTATTTGCGGAATAAGGACACTGTAGTGAGAGAATAGATTGCTGGAATTTTTTCTAGTTTTAGAAGAGTAGGAGAATTGGCTATGATACGGCTATTGTAATTGTATTAGTATCAATGCTAATATATTATAAAATAGAATAATTATTACCCTAAAGCAACTCTCAAAGCGATATGATTAATATGACCCGAAACACCTCTAGTATCAAAAGTAAAAACCTATAAAATATAATTAATATTAATATTTATTATAAAATTCAATAATCTCACAGTTCTAATTTTATGCTTAATAATGAAAGGCTCGACAATATCGTTAATGACTTTATTAGGCCATAAGGTATCTTGACCATCTTGCAATTGACTAGAACAGATTTAATATAATACATTAATAAATTAATTACAATATTTACTCGTGTTCTATTAAATGAATATTCTTCTTAGGAATACCCAAGTATTCACCGCACTTGATTAATTCTTTTTTTCTAACTTCTCCTAAACCGTCAGCATTCCCTATTAAATCATCAGTTTAATTGTTATTTATAATATTAATAAAATTACCTGAAGATAAGCACAAAATAAACACCTTTCTATTTTGATATTTCAACCAATTGACAATAGTAGGTCCAAAGAACATAATTTCATCATCAGGATGAGCTGTAACGATGACCATATTTCCAAATTGATTGGAATTTAAACTCTCTCTTTGGACATCTAGGTTATATGGTGCGAAAGGTAATTTGATGCGAGTGAGACAGTAATATAAGAAACTGTTGGCTATTAATAACCCAATGAGAAATATCAACCATACGCTCATTGTGATTGA
The DNA here is from genome assembly GCA_000697335.1 of Conidiobolus incongruus B7586. Classification (NCBI taxonomy): domain Eukaryota; kingdom Fungi; phylum Entomophthoromycota; class Entomophthoromycetes; order Entomophthorales; family Conidiobolaceae; genus Conidiobolus; species Conidiobolus incongruus. Next base: position 16,905 of record JNEM01012177.1, read on the forward strand.
TAGCAATTATTGAAATCGGCTAAATATGTATGTTGATTGATTAATAGAATATTAAATAATTTATTCCTTTTATGCATTCAATACAAGCTCACTTGAATATATATAACCAATTTCGATTCAATTCAGTTGTGGGATCAGAATACAGGATAGTCTGATAAAAGATTAAGTTGTGTAATAGAATTATTAATTTGTTCAATTGGCATTTCGTCATTATATTGGAATGCATTACTTAATAACAAAATAATCAAGTTTAACGTCATTTATATTTCCATAGCCTTTCAAGTGTTGATCATCTGAATAAATACTTGATTATTGTCCAATTTTTAAAATTGGATGGTATTAATTATATTATTAAAAATGACAGGACTTCTCTGTATATAAGAAAGATAATGTACAATGTGTTTTGATTATGATTTTATTATTGATTGATTATTATGTTGATTAATTAATTAATTAGTAATATTCTATTATTATATTATGTTATTATGGGCTATAATAAATATTTGTCGAGTTTAAAAACATTAACTTATTCTTCAACTTCCTGCCTATAACTGCTCCTATTACTCTGATCCATGGCTTTGGTAATCGAGAACTCAGGAAGCGTGACAGCTTGGGAGACGCGCTTGACTGGGATGTTTTTGATGGGGAGACGGGTTGGTGACGAGGTGTTAATGGAGGCTCTTTGGGGCTTGCTTGAGGCGATAAGATTAGGGAATGCTTCGCTCAGACGATTCATTGCTTTGCGGGAGGGTGATTCAGCTGTGAAGCCTTCTGTTGAAGTAGTGACAGATCCACTTTTGGTGATATCACCGCTTGAATCTCTAACACGACTAGAAGGAGTGAGAGAGTTGTGGACACTTCGGAAGGTGGTGGAAGCAGTAAGGGCAGCAATTGATTGAGGTCGTTGAGGTAAGGAGTCGTATGATGTGTCGTGACTTGGCAAATCATCGAGTCTTCTCACTTCCATATGGGGTTGATGGTCACTGTTAACAACAGTTTCTGACTCAATAGGACTGAATTCTTGCTGATTTTGAAGCAAATTGGGCATTTGTGTAAGATTGCTTTCCACATTCTGAACTTTGATTCCAGCGGTTTTCTTTTCGGTTGAGTCAGGTGATGGTTGAGAATGAGAGTCGAATATAGAAGGATGAAGTAAGAACTCATTGCTGTTGATGAATGGTAACATGTTATTTTGGTGAGTGCGATAGGTTTTGTGATTGCGATACCAAAGAATTCCTAATCCAGTGCATACGATAAAACTAACAATAGTCAATGAAATCGCAAGTGATATTAAGATAATTAAAGGCAAAGGCAATGAGAGTTCATCAAGAGTACGGTAGGGAAGAGTGCTAATCAACTTAGCAAAAGTAGGTACAGGGCTTGCGATGGTGTGAGGATAGTATTGGCCTTGGTAATAGAGTACTGAGGAGTAAGTCTGAGGATTAGAAGTGATAATTAGATCACCTGAGATGAGTAATCCCAATCCATCGGGCAATTCATTAGACAAATCCAAGTTCGTGGGAGGGGAAGAAGAGCCAGTAACAGGAACAACAAGTAGACTTTGAATGTTTTTACTGCCAGATAGCTTATCGAGAACTGACACAAATTTGTGACCATCCCATACTGATATAAATAAAGATCCATTAGAAGTCTTAGATGAACCAGAGACATACAATTTGTTTGTATCAGTATGATAATGCACAAGTGTAGGAATTCCAGGGAGCTCTTGTCCAAATTGGGCCCATTGTTTAGATTTGATATTGTAACCAAAAAGATAAGAGAGATTCGATTGTGGAGTGGGTAGTAATACGATCCAATCTTCAAAAAGGGCTAACTGAGTAAACTCTGGAAGTTTACCATTATAGGACTCGGGAGCAGACCAAGTTTCCTTTTGTGTATCATAAAAGCACATATTAGGGCACGAGATTCCTGCTGCTGTGTCAAAATATCCAGCAGCAACAATGGTGGAAGAGTCGTGCAATCTCAAAAGAGCTCTCACAATTAGGTTGGAATTGAAGTTGGGATCTTTCATCTGTAAAGCAGGAGGTGGTGATATCATTTGCTTTTTATCCAAATCATACATTAATAGAGATCGATCGCCCTTCTTATTCTCAATGTTACCACCGATTAACATCCTATTACCACTAAATTCAATGCAGCTGACGTTACCTCTAACTTCGCCTTTTTCGAATAAAGATCTCCAATTTCCATTGTCTAAGATAGCCACTTTTGAAATTTTTTCTGATTCGAAATTACCTGCAACAACTGTTAGGGTTTGATTGTGTAGATAATGTTGTTCAGAGTTCAAATTGTAAAAAGCAGCGGTATGAATTTGACCCCAGTTCAAGAAGGAAGCTAAAGGCTCATCGATGCTATGTGTATTGGAGACTAAGCCATTAGAACCAAGTATTGCTAGTCCTGGAGTGCGATGGGATTGTACACTATTGAATTGACCATTGAAGTAGATGCTACTTTGGTCAACTCCGATGGATTTGACATCTCCAGCAATGAGGGTATCAGATGTTAGTTCAAGTGTGCGTTGATCAATTTTGACAAAGTTCAACTGAGTTCCTAGTCCTGATTTGAAAGTTTCTCCTACAATGAATTTACCGACCAAATACAGAGCATCGTCTTTGCTGACCATATTCGCAAGAGTGATTACTTGAAGTCGTGGAATAGACATCCATTTCTTTGTAGTGAAATTATATAGTCCAAGGTTTTCAATTAATTGGTCATTTGATTTGAGTTTGAATGCACCGCCAACAAAGACAGTATTATTAGCGCTGGGCGCAAATATCAAATGTGCAATGACACCATGGCCTTCTTCAAACTGAATAGATTCAATGTCAGAGCCCTGCGAGATAAACACCTTGGGGCTACGATCGCCATCTTGAGGTACGTCGCCAGCTATTATTGCACGAGTATTATTTACAAAAGTTAAAGCTGTGGTGCGGAATCCAGACGGTAGACCTGTAGGATATTCAGGGAAAAGTGCGCTTTCTATGTCCTGCATATTTAATGAAAGATCCGATTTGGGAGTGGTGTAAGCTGATAGAATTCCATTCATGTCAGTTTTACTGGCGAGTCGGTTCACCCTAATGCTTTGAACCATAACATGAAGCTCATTTTGGGAATTGGTGAGAACAACAGGTCGAATGAATACTTTAGGACCGGTATTATTGCCCGAGGGTGGTAGAAATCCTTCATAGATAGTGGCAGAGGATTTTCCTGAGCTGAGATCAACAATGCTCGAACCCCAAACCTTTGTCTCTGAGTTATCCGTAATGGTTACCTGCAATTGACCTCTCCTTTTGCATTCTTGTTGACTGCATGGTGGGAAGGTAAGTTGGAGATTATATTTACCCAATTCAGGAATGGTAGGATGAATTAAACTGATTGTTTGATTGATGTTATTCCAGTTGGATTGATCAGTTTTGTACCTATAAGATAAATAGAGCTGATTGGTATTTGGATAGCTAGAGGTTTGCCAATGGCCTCTTATAGCACTCTGTATTTGACCCTGCAATTCAGGGCAGTTTGTGGTATAAAGAGTAGCTTGAGCAAGGCTTTCAGCTTCTTCAACAAATAACTTGACCGAGCTTAACCCACCACTGATACCATACCATTCATGAATGTTAATCTGGATACCTGAAGTAGCAGGAACGCTACTATTTAAGAAATAGAATGTTTGAACAGCATCTGGATTTTGTTGCAAAGGACAATTAGAGCCGCAATTTGACCAATTATTTCGAGCATCAATGTAGGAAATGTTATAGAATTGGTTGGAAGGAGTGGCCATGACACTGAATTGTTTTGTACCACGATCCGCCAAATCAGAATTAATGAGTTGAATGCCAACGAATTTCACAGGATATGGAAAGTCAAATCGAATGGAGCCTTTTGTATGGTCCTGTAGCAGCCAGGGATCTTTGCCACATACTACATTATTGGGAGAGCTTGGGATTCCTCTAATCATGTTTTCTGAATAGATTTTAGCTAAGCGTAAATCAATTTGATTTGCAAGAGCACCATTTGCATGCAAATCACCGTCAGCTGTCTGCTGAAAATCGCCCCCAATTAAGATGCGGTCTGAGTTGGGAACCTGTGCTATGGAGTAAATAGGTCCATTTAGTCCTTTAAATGGAAAAGATATCCAACTATCGCCCGTTATATTGTATTGAATAATTGATGGTGTAAAAGTGCTGGATGTTTCAGGTGAATAAATGAAACCAGGTAAAAGCGAATTCTTAAAACTGCCTACAATAGTCACCAATTGTTCTTTTTCGTGACATAGTAAATGCGACACAATTCCCTGCAGCCCCCATTTTACTGATTCCCATTTATTAGTTGTTGTAGAATATTTTGCCAAGTTGGATAATTTGTTAGAATCAATATCTGAAAATTTTCCGCCTGCGAACAGTATCGTATTTGACGAGTTAGAACTCGATTTAATAGAACAGAACGATGTTAAGAATGAGTTGGGGCCTAATAAGCCTATTGGAAATAGTTTGTTATCGGTGTATTTTAGTATAGCAGATTGATTTGGTTGTAAAGATGAAGGATTAACATCATTTAACGTACTGATCCCTTCAAAGTTTCCTATAAGCCCTATAGCACCTAATCTGTTGTAGTTTATACTAGGTATTGAAGCGTTAGCACATATTATAACATCCAAATGTGTATAAGTTATCAGTATGAAGTAGAATAATTTAAGAGCAAACATATTATTAAACCAATTATTGAGTATTTAAAACACTAATATTAAAATCAAATTATTGAAAATCTATTATACAGCGAAAATACGCTGCTTAATAGAATAATACTGAATCAGAACTGAGTTGATAGGTTTGGATAATAGATAAATACGAATAGCAGATAGGGGTGGTGTTTAAGATGACCCTTCTGTTGAAATAAAAACAAAATAAACAAGAGAAAACAAAAATACAAAGAGCTCAAAAGTAGAATTAAATAAGTAAAAGAAACAAACTGAGTTAACTTAGGTGAAGTTGCCAATTATGAACTTGAATTTAAAATTTAACATAAAAATATTTATAAATCACGCTAATCCAAGTCAAATTAGAAACTCAGTTAATTCACCTAAATTCCCTCCACACTCACTCAAGTCAGTATCAGTAATTTCCCAAATACACTAGTACAAATGTGTTAAATCAAAATATGATCACTAAAATGCTCTCAATTAACACTATTTAACTGTATTAATATTCTCATTAAATTATAAATTATATAATTATATTTTTGTTTATTATTTATTTTTCATAATATATCTAGAAATATATATATAATTTCATCTACACTCTATAATATATCTAGACATCATTAATTTCAATCATAAATCATTTCAAATCAATTTACATTTGATTGAAATACAGAATAATTAATTATTTTTATTATGTGGAGTACCGCTTTAGAATGAGAATCGCCTTGTAGCCTATTTTCATAGGAGTTTATTATGATAATCATATTATACCAGTAATGGACCAATATACTGAAAAACAAATCAAAGTAATTTTGATATATTCGAAATGAAAAGGAGAATTAAGTGATATTTTTATTGATCTTCAAAACAGTTTTAATTCTATTAAGAATAATTTTTATTTCACCTGGAAAATTTTTTGATGACAGGTCAAATACCCAAATAAGAAATTCAACACCTTCATTTATTTAAATAAATTATCTTAATAAAACTAATAGAAATAAAATAAAAACAATATATAAGAAATTTAATTTCTGTTAATAATATCTTTAAAAAAAGAGTATTTTTAACTCAATGTACAACATTATAAAATTATGATTGAAATTAGTCCAAAGAACTAAATGTTTCATTAAAATTAGTGTATTTAAATTATCCGTTCAAATGATTTTTCTCATAATTTTTCTAATTTAAATAAAATTATATAAATTGATTAACCGCAGCATCAGTATAGAAATATAAAAATATAATTGATAATAATTATTAAAATAAAAACTAGGAAATTTTTAAATAATGATAATTTTAAAAATATCATAAATTAAATGTATAGAATAGTATCTTAAGGACGGCATTTTATTTTTGAAAATTTTGATACATTTTATTTTAATTAAATATATTCTTGATGTTATGAAATCATTTGCATTATTAATTAATCTGCTATAATCTTGTTTAAATGCTTATACACATTACAAAAATAGCTTTTATACCATATTAACATGTATTTAAACTATAAAATCAATCATATAATCTAATAGCTAACTATTATAGCTTATTATTATCAATATAGATTCAATATTTTACACTTGATTTCATAATTTATCATATCACATTTTTGCCATCCATTTTAATAAATACTTCAAAAACCCTCAAATTTTATAGCTCTGTAAAATAATGTGGAAAGATAACGCAATATTTTTGTTAAAAGCAAAGGCAATCAGGCTGTATATATCAATATTTTGGCTAATTATATATACGTTTAAAAGTTGATATAGTATATTTATTAAAGGTATATAATAATTTCTATTTTAATTATTATGAATTAACATTTATTTGAAATTAATATTTCAATCAATGAATTATTGATAATTGTCTAAAAATGATGAAAATTCATAATTCGTTCAAATGATCACCTTTTATGGATGATTTTTCAACTGCTTCGAATGTTATAACTACTAAAATGTTAAAGCAGTCAACCGTTTAAAGTGATGAGTTTCAAAATACATATTAAAAAGCATTCCAAGTTCAAAAAATGTTAAATTATCATATTTTGAAAAATCAAAAATGATGCAAGATATTTCACACTTAACTGAAGATCTTTACAAAAAACATCAAATTTTTAAATCTAATATTTCTATTCAATATGATATTTTTCATTTGACAAATAACTCCATATTAATAAAATTCTATAATATACTTTGTGTATGGAATTAAAGTTTGAAATATTTGACAAATATCCAGGTATGATAATTCAATAATTATGCTATTTGATAGGGGTTTATGTAAATATTATTAACTTGTTAAATCCTTTTTTATTTATGGAGTTTTTGTTGAAATATACCAGTATTTATAATTTATATTTATAATGTTTTAAAGGTTTAAACCTAAATTAGTCAATTGTATATTGATGGCATTAATTGTTAATTTATAATACTTTCGAAAAAGTCACTCATTTATATATTGAAAAATTTTCAAATAGGAATTTTTTAGCACAATCTTTTGTATTTTAATCTTGGTAAAACATATTGAAAGTATTAATATATTATTGAATATTTTATAATGTAAATTGTGTAATTTATAAAACTTTTGTTCTTTTTTGATCCTTCAGTGTAAATTTGTCATATGTGATATATTTATGAAAAATAGATTGAACTTACAAGATATCAAAGACTGATATAATCAATTTATTAAATTTAGTATTTATTATTCACAAAAACACAATTAACAATCATGGTATATATTAGGATCTTAAAATGTGCAATTCATGATTTAAATACCAAAAGATATTAGCTTTATTATTATAGTTTTATCTTATTCTTTCTATTATAACACATATTTTAAATAAATTGATATTAAATAATAAATTTTAAGTATACTTTAAATAATCAATTAAATTTAATTTTTATAATGGAACAAGATAAATGCTAGTTTTGAAAATATTGGTAAATTTTAAATCAACATGATGTGTAACATGCTCACACTTTCTTGATATAATATCTAGGTATAAGTTTATATCTGTATAGCTATTATCATATATTATAGTAATAAATAGATATTTTAATTAACAACTAATAATCACAACTTGATCTAAGGTGGTTTTTGAAAATTAATTTGGCAAAAAGAACCGGTAATAATTATCTATTAAATGTGAAATTTAATAAGGTAATGATTAGAATTGAGGATTAGGTAATTTGAATGCTGTCAAAGTATAATGAGTAATGATAATTAGTTCAAGATTTGGGAATATATCGGGTGTATATTAGCAAGTTGCACAAAATCAAATAAATAGATTGTTGAGTAATCACAAAACGTTTAATTAATAAAATTGTAACTAGTTAAATGAATTGTATAATTGATATAAAATGATTAATCAAATATTATAATTCTCATCTTGATTTGATAATAATTAGTAAATGAATTGATCAATTTAACTATCATTCCATCAGCATATTATTTATTTAATTAATAACTCGATCCTATATTGTAGCTTATACAATTAGATAATAACCATAATTACAATTAAACAATTAATATTTGATTTGCATTATCTCATCTTGAATGCTAATTATACTTACCAAAAATTAGATTATAATGATACTAATAATTTCTCAAATATAAATATATCAAAGCAATATTAAATATTGTAGAATAATTTTAACAATATTAAGATTAAAATTAGTTTTTTATATAATATTCAGAAAAATAACTTTATTCATCATTCTAATATATTAAAAACAGTTTCAAACAAATGTGAATTTAAAATCAGTCATAAATATATATTTCATCATGAATTGTTGATAAAAAATAAATCGATTTTTTATAAAATATATATATATTATGGAATGCACCCTTTGTGCTTTATTAAATATACATAATAAAAAAATTTATATATCTTTATTTAGTATAGAATATAGATATCTAAAATAGCATAATTTTTGCAATTTGAAAAATTTCTAGTTTTGACCAATAAAGCAGAAACCTAAATGAATTTTATTATATATTATTAATCAAATTGAGTAGAATAATTATTATGTAGAAACAGATGACTCGGATAATATAAATATATATTTTGCAAAAATGATTTAAATCAATCTTTCATTTTGATGGCAATCAATTCACTATAATATTATAATTAAATAATTAGTAATTTAAATTGAATATTGAATATTTGATTCAAACTTTCACAATTATTGTCGAGAATATTTAATTGAGAGTTACATTATATTATTCGAATTTTATATTTGATAATGCTTTAATTAGAAATATAGTTTATTATAATATAATAGTTTTTAGGCATTAAATATTCGAAAATCTCCATTTATTAACTAAAGTACATGATATTGTATAATTTTCAAATCAAATATTAATTCATTAGTTTCAAAGTATCAATATTGAATGTAAAAATTATCATGTTAAAAGTTTGACACACATTATATTCTAAGGACGAAAATATATTGAATAAATTTCATAAACAATTATTAAAATAAATATAAATTTCATTTGAGTATTTAATAAATAATTTAAATAACAAAATTTGTATCCACTGGATATTTCACTATACAACTTTTCAATGAATACATTTTTATAATTGATTCTTCAAAAACCCATAAACAATAAAGAAGTTAGAATGAATTAAATTTAATTTTAAATTAAAGTCACTTAAAATCATGACATTGAATAAAATCAATTACAATGAATATTGAGTAACAACACTAATTTTAAGAACAATAATAATATATTTAAATAAATATTGAAATTATGGCTTATAAAAAACCTCCCACCTTTGCTGATACCTCATCTTATAATTCGAGTTCTACTTTCGCTAGTCAATCACCAAATATTAATAATACTCCACATTCTCAATCTAGAAACGATTGGTTAAATAATGCTCAAGGTATTTAAAATATCAAGAATTTTGTATTCATATTAACCTTTGAGCAATAACAGCTGCATTAAATGAAGTTAACAAGGATTGGTCTATGCTCAGTTCAGAGCAGGTTAGTCAGATTAATATTTAGAAAATATACATTTTATCAAAAAATAATTTATACTAATATGTTATTTATTTTTTAGTTCAACCCAGTCCCTTTAGCTTTGGATTTAACTGATGGTAGTTCTTTAGGAAAAGATCAACATCAATTCTCAAATTTATTGAAAAAAGTTCATAAAACAGTTGAAGAAGTTGTCAATGGTGAATTAATAATCTATATTTAAAAATTACTATACTAATAATATTATACAGCCAATTATAGACAATTTAATACCACTACCACTATTTTCACTGGTGTTCAACAAGAATTAGGCTATACCAAAGATACTGTTCAACATATTAAGACTCAATTGCTCCAAACGAAAGATATTTTACAAACTAAGAGGGCTGACTTGAATGGTTTATGGAATAAGGCTAAACAATATAAAGAAATGTTAAGAATTCTAGATAAATTGTAATGCTGATTAATTGTATAAATATCAATTTTATTAACTATATTAAATAAATAGAGACAATTTAAAGAAAACACCTGAGAAGATCGAGCAATTAATTCGTGACAAGTATTACAAAATGGCTATTCAGTTATTGTTAAATACGTTAGAAGATCTGGATTCTGCGGAATTGAAGCCCATTGAAGCTACTTCCGGTTTAAGGAGAAGTTTATTAAAGATTAAAAATGTAAAAATTTTTCATTCATTAAATGCTTTAATCACTCATCAAACTAATGAGATATTCTTGAAAATTTTAGAATCTTCATAATACTCTTGTTGAAGATATCCATAACCACGTTTATATGAAAATTCATCTTAAAGAAGAATTTGGTAAGAATCCAATTACAGTCAATATTCAAAGACTTATATACTAATTTAACCTCTTTTTTAGATAATTTCGGTAGCTTAAAGTAAATATTACCTCATATTCAATAATTAATAGTTATATTAACATTTTTATTTATTTAATAGCAATCCAGCTAAATTCCAAGGTATTTAAAATTTAATTTTTTTTTCCTAATACATATCAATTAATGGACATTATCATAATATAGATACGATTATAAACTATTTATCAAATACCAATCCTTTTAACAACAAGGAAAATAGAAGATTGTCAAATTCTGCAAATTATAACTTTATCTCAGTAACATCAAATTTCCTATACTCATTTTATCATATTCATTCTTTTTATAGTTAGAAGAAGATCTATCCCTAGATCCCGAAGCTGATTCTTTGAAATTTATTTCTATTTTGGTCAATGGTCTTTATCAAATTGGAAAATTAAATGAAGGAACCGATGTAATTTATATCTTTTTTATAAATTTAACTGTATTCTAATAATATATTAATGTTTTAGATAATCAAAACTAGAGCACATGTTGAATTGTATCAATTAGTCGATAAGACTGTTGAAGAAGTTAGAAACAAGTAAATATATCTTTGCTTAAATTGCTATTTCATTTAAAATATTAATACATCAATATTTTAGATTAGAAAAGGGTCAAATTAAAACTAAGAATATTAGGGGAAATTATGGAAATACTTTAATCTCAGTCGACAATCGCAAGTCATCAGTTGAAATTTTAAATACATTGACAAGTCGTCTACTTCAGAAATTTGAATATGTTTTCGCTAATCATCGTTTCATCCAATTGTTAATTAAGGATATTGGTGTCAATCAGCCTAATTTTGACTCAAAATATTCTATTAATGAAATATGGATGTCTATGCAGAATGAAATTCAACGGTTTTTACACGACTACGTGATGGGAGCTGATGGTGATGATTTCAATATGAGTGGTATCCAGGATATTATGACCCATATTAATGAATCCATGAAACGAGGATTCACTCAAAGAGATCATAAGAAATCAATCTTCAAATTTTCTGATGCTAGAATTAAACCAAATCCTCACGTCAAAGAAAGATCTTCATTTCACGAAATGCAGCTCTCCAAACAAATGGTTAATGACCAGTTAATGGACGAGATCTATTCAAAAGTTTATGATAGAGTAATACGATCAACTGGTCAACTTGCAATTGAACATTATTTCTCAGATGCTGCCAAAAGTAAATTGCAATCTTCTCAGCTCGCTTCCATTACCGTAGACCAATATTCCTCCAATTCCTTTGATTCTGGTCGTCGTTTATTGATTACTCCTCATGTCTATAACCTCTCTATTCTTATTAAGCCTATTTTAGATTTTGTGGACAAAATTGAAAATATTGGTAACTTTGATCAAACCCAAACCAGCCAATCACATGAATTTTTGAGTAAATTCATCAGTAAACAATTCCTACCTAAAATGGAATTGCATGCACAATACCTACTCAGCTCAGCAATTGTTGCGCCCAATGCATTTCAAGTCGGTCATGAACTCTCCTCCGTCCATAAAAAGCCATTGATTAGATGCGTGAGTGATCTATTAGGCTTGATGCGTGATCTCTGTACTATCTTCCAATCTCTTCCATTTAATCATAAAGAGTTTTTGCCAATTTTGGAATTTGTCATTACTTCCTTTTTGGATAAAAGCGCTCAATTCTTTAAGTCTTTGGTATCTGTAGGACCTTCATCTGACGAACAAGATACCAACAAGATGATCAATAGTGCACAATGGGCGCAGTCACCCGAGCTTTATAATATTTTGACAGCTTACACTTATATCAAATCGCCTCATATGCCACCCAATACAGAACAGGAAGAATTATTTAATAACCAGGAAATGAGTATTGAATTGGGTTTAAAACATCGTCGTTCTTTACATCTTTCAGAATTATTATTCGATACGAAAAAACTTTCTCTGTTAGCATCTTTAGGACATAGTTTAAAGTGTTTTGCTAACGAAGTTGGATCACTCTTAAAGGATTCGAAAGGTAAAAATGGTGCTGATGATAAAGCTAATTCTTCAATCAATATCGATCATCTTTTGAAAGAGGTTAAGGGGCTTTCAGACAAATGTCTCTTCACTTTGAGAGTTGAATTTCGTTGCCATTGCATGTACTTTTTAGATTTGGCGTTAAGAGAAGGTGATTACTATCTCACAGCGGATAACGAAATCGAACCTGATAGTTATATTTTGAACTTGAACATGGATTTAACAACTGGTCAAGGATTATTAAGTCAATATTTGGAAGAGAAAGATGTGGAGTTCGTATTCCAATATATATCAAAGCTCTTGTCTAACATGTTAATAACGAATGTGCGCGATATTCGAATTATGTCTGAATTAGGTTTAAAAAAGATGAGATTGAATTTATCTTCATTGCAACAAAATTTAACCAATTTGAAATTGAACAATAATCTCAATTTAGCTAAACAATTTTATGACCTCTATGACTTACAATTGAATAGATTCTGCGCTAAAATTCAAGAACAAGGCATTTGGTACTCTTATTCCGAATATAAATCTTTACTAGATTTGGCTTTGAAGACTACTGATCATATCTGTCAAATCGAGAGAGAAACCACCGGATCACAATCCAATGTAGATCAAAAGTATGATGAAGTAGTCCGTCACTATTCTGACCAAATGATGGCCTTGAGAGCTCTTTTACAAGGTGCTGATGATTAATTTATACCACTTTTTAATGATAATATAATATTTTTATATAACTGATTTTATTATATGGTTTAATCTTTCTATTATTATAAAATCGATATACTTCAATATACTTTTGTAACAATGAATACGAATTAATAATTGGTTATTAATACTCTGCATTTATCAGGTCCAAAAGTAATGTATTCAAATGTGATAAATTTGGTTTTTATTAATAACAATACAGTTTGTATATTTCATTTTTATTTAATATTATTCTGAATTTTAAGTAATGAGGCTTTTTTGATATCAAATTTATATTAAAAATTTTAATATATAATTTAAAATAATCAATATATACTGTAATATTATATCTTTTTTTTATTATTAATAACTTTTTGCTATACTTTTAACAAAGATCTAACACTTAAAAAATAATTCTTTTTATTAAAGACTAAAATTTGATATTTTATAAACCAATTAATTTTATTTGTAGAATTTTTACTTGTAAGTGTATTTTTAATTGCTTAAAGTAATTATAATTAAATAAGTTATAATCTAGTAAATATATTAGATATAAAAGCTTTTCTAAATTATTTTTAATTAGAAAATTTTTCACAGCTTTAAATTTATGTATTTTATAATTATTATATAAAATAATAAGTATCTTTAAATTATATTAAAAACCTTAATTAAATATAATTTTATTTAAAAAAACAATATAAAATTTATTATTAATTGATTTTCCTTTAAAAATTAAATAAAAATAGTATATATTATTATAATTTATTATAATAATTAATATTTACTTATAAAAAAATATTGATTTATTAAAATCTATAAAAGATTATTTTAACTTAACATTTTAGTTTGTGCTTAAACAAAAGATTTTAGAAATGGATTGATAATTCATTAGTTATAATAATTTGCTGTAAAACATTAGTTTTTAGTTATATTTTAGTAAGTTTTATTTAACTATAACTATTTTTTTTAAGTTAGTTAAGTTATAAGGTATTTATTATATATTTTTATTAATTAAACTAAGTTTACATTTTAATATATATAATATACTTTTATAAATAGTATTAAAATGTTTTAATAACTTTAATAAAAATTAAAAGATGTTTTATATATATATTTTTTACTTTATTAATAATTAAAATATAACAATTAAAATTTTGTAGATTTTAGAAAGCTTTAAATAATTTCCCTTTTGACTTATTAAATAGTTTACTAAATAATAAAAGATAAATTTAAATAAAACATTATTTTTATAAGTTGTTAGTAAATTTTAAATGATTTTAAAAGGTTTGTGGTTAAGTATTAATAATAATAAAATAAAAAACTTTTGATGATTACTATTTTGGTTTAAATATGATTAAATAATAAATTTTTAAAGATAAATTTTTGAATGGAAAAACATTATATAATTATAGTTTAAAATTATATATTCTCTTATTTGTTTTGTATATAATTTTTCTTGGTATTAATAATATGAAAAATCATGAATTAGAAAATTTCTCATTTTTTTGATTCTGAGGTAATACTATTTAATAATATCAGAATTGAATAGATTTTTAAACATTCCAGATCAATTAACATATGAATTGATTTAATTTGATATACATTATTTCTATTTTTTGAGGCATTCAAAATTTGACCAAATTAATGTAATATGTCCAGAAAGGATATATCACTATTTTTATGAAATAGCATAATATGCGTAAATTTGGCAGATGCTATAAAGTTAATTATTCAATTTCTATTTATTTACCTTTGACTTCATCGATGAAACTTCGAATAGAATCAATGGTGCCTAATACAAAACTGACAGCACCAATAATTAAAATAATGGCCATCCAAGGATAAACCCAAAGTTTTCTTCCTTTATATCCATAAATTTTAAGGTGGAAGATAACTGGGAAAATGAATAAACTTAGACTACTGCTAACGCCACCAATTAAATTCATGAAACTGGCAAAATAAGGTAAAAAAGCTGATAATACAGTGATTAACACGATGGTAATCAATCTAGTAAGAATTCTATATCCAAATTCCTTCCATTTTGACATATACTCGGTGCTAATTTTTAAATTTTGTTCAACTTCATTTCCGAAAGAACAAAGGAGAATAGGAGCTGCCATGATAATATGAATATTAATCGCAAGCATGGAAGCAAGCCTTAATGGAGTGTCAGGTAAACTCCCAAAGATAGGATTAAGCACTTCAGGACCATAGGCTACATAACCAAAAACAGCCATTAATGTGTATTGTAATGTAATGGTACCGATAGCACAGCTTAATACTACAGGCCATTGCTTAGGATTTTGCATACTATCTTCAACATGAGGAAATACAACATTTCCAGCGTATGATAAGCAGAAGGTGGCCAAAGCAGTTGGGATACCAGACCAGACCACCACATCAGTCTTAGGAACAGGGTTAGAAGATAAATGCTGGGATCCAAAAATCAAAACAGCAATAACAGCGAACACAGTGGTCAACATACCGAACAAGCCCAGCCATACCAATTCTTTCATATTTTTGAATACCAAGTAAGGTACACCAATACCTACAGCAGAAATAATAACCCTATACATATATTATTAGAATTGTAAACAACACATTCGCTACAGCTATATTACCAATTCATTTTGCCAATTTCGAAATACTTTTTACAAATCTCATTCATGTTTTCAGCGAATAAAATCAATAAAATACAAGAAGCACCCAAAATCAAACTATAGTTGGCAAATTTCACTAAGTATCTGCCTGTTTTACCAAAAGCGCGATCACCAATATCGGTGAAGGTGGGAAGTTTGGAGCCATCTTCGAGATAGATACATTCAATCAAGAGCTTACCATTATATACAGAAGCTAAACCCGCTAGGAGAATGAAGATGACGGAGAGCCAGCCTCCCTTAGCGAGACATTGAGGAAGTCCTAAAATACCTACACCAGCTGTCACGCATACAATATTAACATAAGCACCGAAACTTGAAGCCTTTTTGTGGTCATCCTCGTGACCTGACGCTAAAAAGATATTAATATCCGATTGGGTGAATACTTGATTATTTTTAATTACCATTGTGATCCTTCTCTGAACTCATATTATAAAAATATCAATTCAAATAATCAGCACCCTTGATGATTACTTGAAAAGAATTGTTTTCCCTCTATTCCCTTCCAGCATACCCTTTTATATGGAGTGGTAGCACAAAACTCCAGTGTTCAACCTTGACAAGAGCTAGATATTAATCAATTGGTCAAATAGTGGATGGCAAAAAAGGAAATTAATTCATCTCAAAATCCAAAAATTTGATAATAAAAGTTGAATTATTTCGGATACTTTGTCATGTCATCAATTTACTCTAACTCAAGTTACACAATTGAACTAAACATACTTTCCCGAATGGATCTTTATCTTCTCTTGTTTTTAAACCCCCCAACCAATGGACTTGGGCAATATTTCAAAGAATAATCATATTGAGGTTTTATCCTAAATAAGTCATTTCAAATATACATATTAATTTATTTAGAAATAATCAGGATGACATGCTATGAAATTTGTATACCTCACACCGATCAGACACCACTAAGCACACTGAAATATATAATATTAAACTTTATAATAATCAAATTCTCATCAAATTCTATCCATTAAAGCCTTCAACTCTTCTAGACTTAAAAACAATGTTAAAATAAAACTCACTTTGATAATTTTTATCATTTAATCGTGAAAATGTAAAAATGATAGAGAAAATGAATATATTATTTGAAATATTAAGTCGCTAAGTTTAAATATTTTTTGAATATTATTGGTATATAAAAATTAATTAATATCAATAAAAATTATACCATCAACCAGATATAATTTCGATTAAATTTAAAATTTTGATAGATAAATTTGGAATTAGAAAATGTGTGAAAGATAAAACGTGGTTGAGAAGTATGTGTTACATTGAGCTCAATTGTTGACGAAAGCTTGCTCATGTATTAGTGGTATATAAAAACAAGATGATGTTGAATTGAGATGAGGTTTAAATTTATATACTCATAAAACCATATCAATCAAATATTTTAATTTTTCAATTATTATTATTCCCAAAAAGACTTACAAAGGTCTCACTGAGAATCGAACTCAGATTACAGGAATCAGAATCCTGGGTGCTGACCATTACACCATGAGACCTCAACAGTTGCTTAATTTAAAAGTATTAAATCCAGATTTGATTAATCAATGTTTCAAATATTTTGAGTATTTTTTACTAAAAAATTTTTATGATTAATTATTATAAATTTTCTTAATATTCACATTAACAGACATGGAATTTCCTCAATTTTCGTATTAATCGAGATATTTTTATATTTCAGTTTCTTTCCTTTCTCCAGATATTTTGAATTGTTATAATTACCCAACTGAATCTTTTTTGTATAATACCTCCACACATTTTGCCGATTTATCAAATTTAAAATAGAAGATCAATTTAAATTACTGACTATATAGCTTGATATTAAATTCTAAGTCAACTTATATATATATATATATATATCGATACTGGATATTGGAAATACAACAGATAATTCATGTAACACGATTGAAATATATATTTACCTGTTATAATAAATTTATAAAAACTTCAAGAATTTTAGTATGACCTATATTGCAATCAAACATATTAGCAAATTTAATTTAGGATATTTGGATGTAAATAATTATATATAGAATAATGGATATATTAACTTCTCGAATGTGAAATTTAAACACATTGATTGATAAAGACAACTTTGAAATGAATGTTAACTAAAATATAATTAGTTGAAATGTTGATTTTTCAAAAGTATCATATATATATTATCAACAATTTGATTTAGATGATTAGTACCAAAAATATGTTTATAGTTATATTATCCAGTCAATACTTAATTACTGAAACAATATCTACTATAGCTAAAATAATGTCAATTTTTATAAGTATGTATGTTCCTGCTATCATTTTCAAAATGCTAGGTAAATAATGAATAATATGAACAAAAATTCAAAGAATTTGATGAATCATGGAAATGCTAAATTGGGTATATCAAAATAAAAATACAGTCTTAAAAATAGTTACTTTATTAATGAGCTTTCTTAGATTTAGATTTCCTGTCCTTATTTCTCACCTTCTTCTTGAGTGTATCCATTTGAGTTCTCAATAATGGGTTCAATAATTCAAAAAATTGGGAGAAGTTTTCAACGGGTACCTAAAAATTAATTATTACTTATTTTTGTATATTCTATTAATTTTTTACGAGAGTTGTTATTTTGTTCTTTTTATTGTCGCTAGCTTTGACTAATGTTTGGAAAGAGCTCTTGGAATCGATTTCCATCACATTTGGACTGCCTTTTAGTTTGAGAGGAACTTGATAAATTCGATTAGCTAAATTAGAATGATGAATAAAATAAATCATTTACCTTGTTTGAAATTCAAATTAACACTACCATTTTTTTTATTATTATGAAATAATTGTTCAAGTTTTTTAATAAACTAAAATATTGTTAACATAATCATTTGTTTTATTTCTATTTATAATTTACTTGATTATTATCTAAAAGCATTTTCAATTTTGCCTATATTTGTTTGGTAATTCACTGCTCTTTAGTAAAGTTTATTCTAATTTTCAAATATTACCGATTATGGGATAATTAAAAACCTTCGATATATAATATTTCGAGAAGAGAATATTTATTCAAAAATGCAGTTATTCATACCAAGTCTAGTATATTAACAAATATTCAAAACTTATCATAAAAAAATACAAATATACATTACGAATTTCAACTCTTAAGTAGTTACTATTAATGAATTATTAATGATACAATTCACAAAGATGGTGTTAGAATATTTTTACTTTAATTCACTTATAATTGAGGGTTCGAGTATTGTAAATTGACATTATATTGGTAAAACAAAGTTAAAAACATATTCCAAAGGTGAACATATTTTAAATACTGATGTTTATCTAAATATACAAAAACAACTCAAAATATATAATAAATTGAATTTTAAAAATATATTATAGATATTAAAAATATTTGTTATAATATCTGGCTTAGGCTGAGTTGGGAATGGATGAGAGAAGCTCAACCTTTTTGGGGTACTTTTCGGCAAAGACTTTCTTAGCCTTATTATGAAGTTGCTGAGAGATGATAGCTTCGAGTTCTAACTTGGAGCGAATGGTCTTCTTGGATCTTTCCAAGAGTTCATCAGCTTCATCAAATTTAGTCTGGATGCTCTTAATATTGGCCAAATTCAATAATGCAGTGGTAAAAGCGGGATCAATGTCTATGGCTTGTTGGCAGTATTTAGCAGCTAATTCTAAATCATTATATGCCTTCAAATAGAAAATAGACTTATTCAACAATACAGTGGCATTGTTGGGGCTAATAGCAAGAGCTTTGTCTAAAATATCGGTGACTTCATCCATTTGCTCACATTCCATGAGGAATTCAGCATATACATTGAGCATGATAGAGGATTTCTTGAAAGTCTCGAGTGATTTTTTGAAGAAGGCAGCAGCTTCTTCTCTGGGTTTGAAGTAGCACAAAGAAACACCATATTGGATATGAGCTTGTTCAAATGAGGGAGAAAGTTCCATAGCAGTTTGGTAGCAAGTTTGAGCCATATCAACTTGTTCTAAAATAAAGTAGATTTGAGCAAGATGGAAATGAACTTCATAGCTTTCGGGGTGTTGACTTTGAAGCTCTTTCAAAGATTCAAAAGCACCAGATACATCGCCAGTTTCAGTTAAAATATTACTTTGCTTGATGCGGCATTGGATGTGGTCTGGGTTAATCTTTAAAGCTCTCTTCAAACCCTCGTTAGCAGAGTCCCAATCTTTCACAATGATATCAAACATACATCTGAGGTTAAGAGCTTCAACCATAAATCTGGTATCACCTTGAACAGCTGACTTCAACAAACTGTGAGCTTCACTGAATTTGTTATCATCGATGAGTTTAATAGCTTCTCTAACTTTTTTATCAGCTTCATTGTCATTGCTTTCATCTGATGGTAATGTTACTTTTTCGAAGCAATTGACGTAATGAAGAGCATAGGATACAGAAATATGTTCAAGTTGGGTAGGAAGAGTTTCAGCAGCAGCTTGTTCAGCAGCTAAAACTTTGATTGTGCGTTCAATACCTAAGCTAGCGGTTTGATGGTTAGATTCAGCAAGGAAAAAGCCACATACGTAGTCATTTAAAGCTAATTGATATTGGGAAGTGGCTTCATAAGCTTGGGCTCTGCGAACAATGGCTTTGGTGTACTCAGGATGCATTGATAAAGTCTTAGTACAGTCTTCAATGACTTTCTGATGTTGCTTTAAGGCAGAATAGCCAGCAGCTCTGTTGCAATAGTAAACAGGATCTTCATGAAGCTCGATAGCTTTAGAGTAATTTTCGATAGCAGCTTGGAAATGTTTTGTTCTAAAGTTGTCATTTCCATAGTTCTTTAATAATTTGGAAATAAATTCACGTCTCTAAAATTGAATGAAAGTTAATATTTGAATCAAATAAACATTTAAAAATATTTACGGAAGCAGGTAATTTTTCAATATCTTCCTTAGTTAAAGCCATGGCTTCTTGCTCTGTCAATGAAGAATCTGAGGCAACATCTAAAATCCAAATTAAAACATATTCTATTTTTAAAGTTGCTAAACCTACCAGAATCTTCAATTTCAATAGTTTGACGACTGGAGACATTATAATAATAAAGGAAAGCTAAACCAAGTGTACCAGCAGCCAATGGAACATAAATTCTCAAATTTTTTCTAACATGGTCTTGGAATTGGGCAAATGTATTAGATAAGCTATTGTCAGTCATGATGATATTCTATTTCAAATTATTAATTTAATTAAATAATCATTGGTCATCATTTTATGGAGATCTTTATTATATTAATAATTGTTCCGGTATTTGTGGGATTATTTCATTCTAGGATTGTTTATCTTTGACAAATTTAGCCTAGAATTTTAATCATAATATGTAACAATTATTTATTTATCTTTGGTTTCAAAATGATAAATTAATCAAATCTAGATAATATGAATAAATAATTATTCAAAATTAAAATAAATATATAAATTTAAAAAAATTGTACAGCTTTCTATTGAGTTGAATATATCATATTACTGTTATAAAATATTTTGTAAGAATAGGTAAATATCCACAACTTGTGGCTCAAGTTGAATTTTTCCTTTTGTCGCTTAAAATTATCAAAAATCATGAATTTTGATATCCTTGATGAATGAATGAGGTACAAGCAAGTATTTTATGACTGATGTAAATTACTATTTAATATATAAACTATTTACAACTCTAAATAATTTACAATTGTTGAATCAATATAAATAATTAATCCAGATATTTAAATAAAAAATTTTTTAAATTGGTAAATAATCGGTTTAGACAATTTAATAATTATCTGATCATCCTTACTAACAAATTTATAACTTAAAAAATTTTATATTTTTCGATATTTATAATCACTTAATATAGAGAAATCTCCTTTGAAATTGAAGATCAATTATTTAATGGCATGTTAATGTCTAATATTAAAATTTAGGCAATTAATATAAATATTGTGAATATCATCACATATTTGCTGAATAATGTATAATAAAGTTCTTAAAATTTTTAACTATCAAATGGCTCATCTTGTTATTTGAATTGATGATGATCCATACAGTATTTAGTGACTCGTTTTTAGATATTTTAGTATATCATTATCAATTCCATTCTATGAAAAGTTGATTCGTTAAAATCATTTGTTCTCTCAGTTACTGTATTATGGTTGCCTAGATAGTAACCCGCCCAGCCAATTTCATCTCGCCGTTTATTACCTTATAGATTTATAACCTCGGAATACCTGTCACACCACATCAAGATTTCATTCTTCTGAAAACCCAATACACTTCTTTACACCGCCTACGGTCGACGAATTGTCTATAAAAGAACCATCGTTGGGATACATTCCCGTCATCACCTCCGGTCTTCTGCGAATCCCACTAAGCCCTTAACAAATCTTAATAAAGCACCTTAACTCAAACTACCAAACGAACTGTAGACAAGCCGCTCCCATTACCTATTATTTATGTACTATTAGCAATAGATAGAACCGAAGTATTGCTGATAATTCACCACAGAGATTTTCATCTTTATAAAAGGAATGTATTTTTTTCAACTAATAGTTTATAATCATAAACAAACAAAGAAAATGATCAGTTAAATGCTATATATATTACCGTTTTCCTCTTTATCTATTTAATGTTATATAGGATGAGTATATATCATTAGATTGATATCTTTTATTATACAATGTATAGAAGAAATGAATATATACAAGCACAATACTCATAATTTATTATATTTATAAATCATCATAATAAGTAAATATCTGCAGAATGATATAACTAATAAATTTTATCTTGAGGAATATTACCAAGATTATTTACAAACTTGTAAAAATTTTATATGACTCTAACCAATTAATAATATTATAATAGACAGATCCTTCATATACTCTTATAAACCCAAGATAATATAATAATCAAATAGTCATTACTTATTTCTTCATAATAATAATAAAAAAATATTTTTGGATTGATATAAATTCTAGTACAATTAAATTATTTTGATTCTTTGATATCTTGCAGAATATATCTGATAAGAAAAATAATATATGTTGAAATGAAAATATCATAAACATGAATGCTACTTTTCATAAGTATATAAAAATCGCCATATCCAATATTAAATAATCAATCTAGATCTAGTTTGTGTAAATGATAATAATTGAGATCAAGGTATATTCATGATCATCAAAACCATATACTCGAGCTCTAATTAACATCTTTAATATAAGAAATAATTTTGAGTTATGTATTTTATCAAAATTTTTGTGGCAAATATCATATATCTAGATAAATAAATTAATGCAAATTGAATCTATTTTGATGTAGTAATTTGGGATTATTTGATATTTGAATAAATGATATATGATGGATAAATGTTTATACTTTCATATTATTGAATACAAATAAAATCTTTCAGAATTACGCGAGATATGATATGATTAAAAATTCTGAATATTTTGTCAATAGTAAATATATTTATTATTCTATAAAGAATTAATAATGATTTGTCATTCATTAAGGCTTAAAATTCATCTTAATTGGCTGAAATAGTATTTTCAATAATTGGCCAATCAAATCGATAGAAGCAAGTGAAAATAGCTTTCATTTTTTTTTGCTTTATTAATAATGATTGGATCAAAATTTAACTCGCTTTAGCAATTTTTTTCAAGGATGATATGATTGGTTAATTTGGTGTTCCTATATATAAGAATAAGAAAATGGGATTACGAAAATGAGTGCTGTATATAAATATTGATCAGTTCTCTTTCTTTTTAGTTATTGTTGAAAAAATTTTTCTATAACAAATACTAATATCTAAATAATCAATAAAAATGTTTGAAGCTAAGTTACGTCAAGGTGTTCTCTTAAAGAAAGTTATTGAAGCTGTTAAAGAACTTGTAAACGAATGTAATGTTGATTGTAGTGATGCTGGACTTCAGCTCCAAGCTATGGACTCTAGTCACGTCGCTTTAGTCGCTCTTCTTTTGAAGGCTGAAGGTTTCGAACCCTACCGCTGTGATCGCAACATCACCCTTGGTATCAGTATCACTTCTTTTAACAAGCTCCTCAAGTGTGCCAACAATGATGATGTCATCACTCTTAAATCTGACGATAGCTGCCAACTCCTTAATATGACTTTCGAAAGTCCCAAAGAAGATCGTATCAGTGAATACGACCTCAAGTTAATGGATATCGATATTGAACATTTGGGTCTTCCCGATACTAAGTACGACTGTAACGTTTCTATGTCTTCTAGCGAATTCCAGAGAATCTGCCGTGATTTAGGTATGTTAAGTGAAAACATCTGCATTGAAATCATTAAGAGCCAAATCAAGTTCTCCGCCAAGGGTGAATTTGGTAACGGCAGTGTTACCTTAAAGCAAGGATCTGCTTCCGTCGATGATGATTCCGTCACTACCACCACCATTGAATGTGATAAACCTGTCACCCTCACCTTCTCCGTCAAGTATTTGTCTCATTTTGCCAAGGCCGCTTCTATTTCCCCCGTTGTCAGCTTAAGTTTAACACCTGATGTCCCAATCTTGATCGAATACAAGATTTCCGATATTGGTCACCTCCAATACTACCTTGCTCCTAAGATCGATGATGAATAAGTTATCAAGGTTTTTTGTATGATTTTATAACTAGAACCCAGGTTAGTTTAAGTTTAATTATTGATTTCATAATGTTCCTTTAACTTATCCTGATTACTTTTTCGCTGATATTATATTCTTACTTATTTGCATAAAATAAAAATTACAAAAATGTAAAATTAGCTTTTTAGCTTTTTGATTCGAATAGATTATATACATCATAATATTACCGAGGTAACATTCAAGCCTATTCAAGTTAGAATAACAACTCAATCTTTCATTTCCTGATATACATTTAAGGTATATTTTGATTTATTATTTTTATATAGTATTGATCATGATTCAATTATTGAATATCCAGGATCCTACTATTATATTACTACCTGTTATTCTATACTCAGATTTAGTATTAATTGTTTGACATTTATTATAGTTATTGAATGTAATTCTGATTAATAGAATTTTTATATGTTTATTATTTCATTCTTTAAAATATATAGTATTTTTCAAAAAAAAATCAAACTTGAATTCATTTTTCAATTAAAAGTGTTATATTTTTATACTCAATATCAGTTAACAAGATATTTCAATTTTCATAATATATGGTAACAAAATCTAAATACAACAAAATATATATATAAACCTAATTCTAGCTAAATTTGTTAAATAGTATAAAAAATAATTGAATATATATTTTAAAGTACTTTGTTATAATATTTTAAGAATTTTAAATGAAATTAATAACTGATATTTTGTTAATATTGTAGGTGATAATAATTTCAATTAAACTATTATTAATGTCAATTTTAACATAAATATATTAAGATGTTATTTTACTTTTTTATATAAGATTCAATTTATAATATATATATATTATTTTTTCACATAAGATAACATTCCATTTAAAAATTAAATTGATGATATATTTTTTCCAAATTTTAATCAACTTTAATATAATTGAAAATGATAATAAAAATGTGATATTGATAAATAATTAACTACTATAATAAACCTAGTCGTGTTTATTTTATAATTATCAAGTTTATTGTAATATTTATTTTTCTCATTTGTTTACCTTGTGTAATGAATGTTAGAAAATGGTCAAGTTTATCTTGGCAATTAACCCTACATAGATATTAAACATATTATAATAAATCAAAATTGAAATTAACAGATATATATTGGATAAAATTATAATATATCAATTACATTATATCCAATTAATACATTTTTATAATATCAACTGTTATAATAATAACCTAATTAAGTAATTAGGAAATATACAAAGCTATATATTTTGATAAAAATATTATATATGTAGAGATATAATATGCCTAAATTTTGCGAAGATTTTGCTTTATATAATATATTGTAATATTTGATTAAATAAATTTGATTTCAAGAGTTTTTCAAATTAAAAAATTAAAATTAAAATTTGTTTAGTAGATAAATTTATTCCATCTAGGAAATTTTTATTGGTAATTTAAGGAAATGATGAAATTTAAAATCGATATAATGAAGTCAATGCTAACTGAATATAAAAATCATCTCTAGTAGAGTGAAGAACCTTTTTCATATAATTATCAGCATAGGAAAATAACATTCAGAGTACATAATTTAAAAAATTGAATTTCGAGTGAAAATGGTATATATATTTTTTATTCAATATTTTATCATAGGATAAGGATGCAAAGGGAAAGAAAGTGTACAAATAGAAGATTAGCTCAATCTGGAAGATAGGATTTAGATGATTTCAGAGCAAATTAAGCGGAAGGTACCCTCTTTATCTTGCTCATCATATTCATTCTTCAGCTCGATATGCTCAAAAAAAGAATGTAATTTTTCCTTGACATGTTCATAATTCACCGCCCCAGCATCGATAGGTTCGGTTTTTGGATATACTTTTTCATCTTTATATGTATTTGTGGACTTTTGTCCAGTATTCCAATCTCTCAAGGGTGAAATAATATCTTCAATAGTATCAACCATGGTTTCAAAAATATTACAATTCTATTATTAGTTCAATGAATAGACAATGGTAAACTAGGACCTAGTTAACCTATTTATACCTGTTAGATGTAACAAATGGTCTAATCTGAATCATATATAAGATGCCAATGACGTATTTTTTTTATTCAAATAGTGGTATGAATGAAATTAATATTTTTTTAATCAAACATTCCATAAACATCTCTCCTTATTCGTTATCAAGACGAATTTAAATGAATTGACTTGTGGAAAACTCGGCTTGCTAAATTACCACTATTGAATAATTTGAAGAATTTTTAAATTTTGCATTAAAATTTGAAACTTTGTGCATATTTAAATATTAGCTAACTTTATTTTACCTAATTGGAACTCAAATCAGTATCAAACAGATTTGTATAATTAGCATTGCACATAATATCCTTTTTTATTGAATCAGATGACTTTATCAACAATATTTCTGCTAATATTTCATTTCAGTGTTGTGATCCATTATAGTCGACTATTTAATAAAAAGGACAAGGATTAATATAACAAATATATTTCGAAGGATTTAGTATATTAAAAGGTGGATTTGATATTTTCTAAATTATACAATGATATATGAATGGCACTGGGTTGACATCATACAGATTAAGAATATGAGGGAATAATAAAATAATCGTCTATCAACTTTCGACAATGAATATCAATATATATATTAAAACTTATCCAGAATGGAGCTGGACAAGGATTGTATTTATTACACAGTCGATAACTTGGTAAAATAGATGTAATAAGCGGAGTTTGAATAATAAGCATAATATGCATTCGAAACTTGATGAGTAGATTAAGTGCGCTGTTCACTTTCGCCTTGAATTTTTAGATGGGGATTATCCAACGCATTCCCAATTTGACTTTTAATATAACCCTTTGATTGGTTATACTTTTCCTTTACTCCTTGGGGTACAACGTCATCGACCATTTCAGATTCTTTCCCGGTGGATCCCTTGGATTTTTCAGTATTCAAGTTTTCCCTATTCTGCTCAGGGATTTTGAGGATATCAGCATTCTTCCCAGTCGATCTATGAAAATCAGCAGTACCTTTGGTTGGATCAGACATACTTTAAGTAAGTACAATTGAAAAACTATTGAAAGGAATTAGATCCATCATTATTATTTATACCAATTGATTAAATCATGGTGCTTACATATGATTCATTATGTCAACTTGACCTAAGTATGAATCATAAATTTATTTTGGATATATTTGTCATCAAACCAACATCATTAAAATGAGAATTAATTTAAATATTTTCTCTTTCTAGAATATTCGTTATTATAAAGTAACTATTAGATAATTATTTGATAATTGCAAGGTAAAAGAATTGCAGTAATAATAAGGGTTTTAATCAAATTGGATAATTATATCAAGTGAAAAGACCCTTTATATCTGTTATCCACCATCATTATTACTAATTGAAAAATTCAGTTTTAAGTTATTAGAAGAGTATTTTAACTAATAAATATTTATACATTATTAAAATTGAATATTTTTAAGGATATATTTTGAAATTGATTATATTTGTTATTATTGATATATAACAATATAAGGTTGAACCTAAATAAAATAACTGACTGAGATTATTATTACTGAAATAATATAAAACCATTGCTTATCACGATAGTCAATTTTCATAACAAATATAACAAGTTTAATATATAAGCATCATTGAAAATACTCTAAAATATGATCATAAACTAAATCAATTTCAAATATGCTAACAATTTTTACTTAGTATACATTTTATCAATTCAAAATTTAAATTTTAGCGAATCTATGAATATAATTTAAAATTGGATATTTGAATTAAGTATGATTAATACTATAAATTGAATGTGAATCCTTCAAATAATTTGATGGTTATATATAATTAAAAACTAATGTTTTATGTAGTTATAATACTAACGCCGAATTTTTTCTATTAGAAAAAATGCGATGTTTTTAGGGTAAAATACTATTTAGTAATTGAAAATTCAGTAATTTTACCAAATATCGATAATTTGATAGATGGTCAGATAATAGTAACTACATATTAAAATTCAACCATATGCAATTTTATTATATAAATTGTTAAGAATACACTTGGTTGATATAATTGTAAAATTTAAAAATAGTTTCAGTCAAAATGTTGATATAAAGATTGTGTATTTAATCATTTACGGACTACTTTATTATACATACAATATTTTACATTATAGAAATATTTTTACTCTCAGATGCTTTGAATAAGAACTAATGGGCTTTGACTATAGGAAGTAGACTTTCACACTTCGTCAGCAATGTCATCTACAATTGGTAAATCCTTTCCTGTAGTCGTCATCATATTATGTACGAGAGATTCCAAATTTTCACTGTCCTTTCCTGGAATGTCAGGAATACCCATATTTTCGCCAGTAGTAACATAAAAAATTTCAGTTCCTATAGTTGGATTTGACATGTTGGAATAAGAAAGATGGAAACAAAATGTTGAAAATTAAGATATCTTGACCCTATTTATACTAGCCCGTTTAATCATATTAGCCATTAATCTAAATCAGTGACGACAGTTGCTAAAGCTTGAATAAATCATTTGTCTTATTTAAACTCATTATGTTATCATTATATTATATGTATTAACCCAGAATTATATCATTCTAATATTGATATAAAACCAAATAAAGTACTTTCAAACATTACATAATAATTATATAATTAAATTTATCACGTTATTATTATTCTTATTTCTAGACAATAGCAATCGAATACTTTGGAATTAAAAACAAATATAATCATTCTCTGCTCTCATGCCTCAACTTTATGTTACTACTACGAATGCTTTGAAAATGTTTTGACATATTAATCATGAAATTAATTCATCTCTTCATCCCATAAACAATTAACAAGGTATATTAAATTACAAACCTGAATTATCAAGGGTAACTAAATCATTAATTTCCAATAAATTAAATATAGTTCAAATAAACAAAAAATATTTATGATATAAAATATTATAATGTCATCACATTACTATCACCATTCCAATAACGGAAACCAATATGATTATTCTAATAACTCACAATACTCTGATGAAAACGAATATTGTAATGAGCAATACTCTCCACCGAGCCATGCACAATATAATGATGTCGAAAGTCCACCACTTAGTGATATAGAAGCTGCAAATAGTCCTATTCCGATAGAAGATTACAACCTATTAGCTGCTAAAGTGAAAGAAAATGTTAAAGTATGACTATTTATTCGGCATAAGTTTTCCAAATTTTTAATACCTTAGATATAGGCAAGTGCGAAAGTAGCTTATCAAATTTCTAAAGCTAAGAAAACTTTGAAACAAATGGAAAGATTGAAATAGTACTGTATTTCTCTTTACTTTATTTCTTTTTAGAACTAACAAGTTTTATATTAGTAATTGCATACAAGAAATTTATGACATGGAAAATAATGATAGAACTTCAGAAGAGTCGGATACTGAAAGCTCGATTTCCGATAAAAATAATTTAACTTTAAATGCTAAAAGTTGGCCTTTGATTATAATAATTTGATATTCATTTTCTTATCTAATATAATATAATTTTTAGGTAACTATTCTAAAACCCAGGCTAATGAGCAATCGTCAGCACCTGTTAAACGTTCAAGACGAGATATCACTCAGGTTCGAAGAGTTCAACCAATACCCAAAGATTCCAAAGGGAATTATATTTTACCAGTTCAAATTGGTATTTTAACTATTCTTAGCTTGGGAAAAGTCATTACTGATTCACCTAATTACCATAACGATCGTTACATATGGCCAGTTGGTTATAAAATTCAACGATATTATAATAGTACAGTTAATCCTGATGCACAAGCATGTTACACTGCTAGTGTAGCTGAAAGTCCCGAAGGACCCAAATTCGTAATCGAAGCGGATGATAGACCTAATGATCCTATTATCGGTAATACCGCTACTGGTGCCTGGACAGCTGTAGTCAGAATGAGTAATAAAATTCGTAATAGGAACCACTCCAACTCAGCTTCTGGACCTGATTATTATGGCTTCGCACATCCCACCATTGCCAAAATGATCCAAGATTTACCAGGTGCTGATCAATGCAAAAACTACGTTTGGCAGGAATTCGAGGTGATGCCATTGCGATCTGTACCTCAAAGAAGATATGTTGTACCGCCTTTACCTGATGCTTATAATCAAGATGCTCCTCAAAATCAATCAGATACTGTTAAACAAGATCCAGGTGCTGAAACTGATGACTCTGAACAGCATCAATACATTGTATCTTCACCCAAATACAGCGATCCACCACAAGTCAAGCCTATATCGAAGCCTAGTAGGGGTACTTCAGATTTGAATTTATTACTAAATAACTCTGATTCTGAGTAGATATTTTTTTACTAATTTATCGATCACTTTAGCTGATAAATTATTATTAATTTAAAATCCATCAATACCATTGAATTATTTACATATTTTTTCGATATAAATTTCAGACTTAATTAATGAAATATATAAAATAAATTTCTAAATGTATTTTGTAATATTAACTTATTTAACTTATTTATTCTATATACACTCAAAACCATAGTATTTTCTATTTTTTCACAATATCATCATTTAATTCTAATATCAAATTGATACTACATATAATAAATGAAAATTTGTTAGGCCCAAACTGAATTCTCCTTTTCTTTTAATCCCACAAATTTGAATAATTGATACTACTTAAATTAACAGTCATTACAGTGGGTCTACTTAAATATTTAAAGCTGAATAACAAAAGCATCAAATCATCCATCAAAAACGGATATCATATTAACGATCAGGAATTATATCGATAAAATGATCGAAAATGTTAATGGAATGAAAGTATTATTATTAGATAATGAAACTGTAATAATATTCATAGTTTTCAATATTTTGAAATGACAATTTATACTAATATGTTTGAATAGACTTCGATAGTGTCATCATCAGTCACTCAATCTCACCTATTGACCAAAGAAGTATATCTCGTTGATAGAATTGACCGTTAGGAAACAGAAAAGATGAGACATTTAAAGTGTATCTGTTTTCTAAGACCATGTAACGAAAGTTTTCAAAGTTTACTAGAAGAAATCAAACTAAGAAGATTTGGTGAATATTATCTAAGTAAAATTAAATTTATTTTTTATATTAATTATATTTATTTATTTTTTATAGTTTTTAGTAATATTATTCCTAAACATTATATCGAAATATTGGCAGAAATAGACATTTCGGAAAGTATTAAGGAAGTTCAAGTAATTTTAAATTTAATTATACTCTATATTATTGTATTTTACATAATAATTAATTAGGAATTTTTTGGAGATTATTGCTGCGTTAATAATGACTTGTTTTCTTTAAATTTGAACACTATGCAATATCCAATTTATCAAATTAATGTTAATCCCAATCAGCTGAGTTGGAATAATAAAACATTACAAAGATGTTTAGAGGGTTTGAATTCTATTTGCTTGAGTTTAAAGAAAAAACCTTTGATTAGATTTGAAAAGAGTAGTTTATTATGTAAAGATTTAGCTTATGAATTAAAAGTAATAATGTACCATTTTTTAATTATAATTTAATTTATACAGTTTATAGAATCAAATTGAACAAGAAAACCTACTATTTAAATTTCCTACTACCAAAGACACTTGTTTGCTACTAATTTTAGATCGTAAATTAGATCCAGTCACTCCCCTTTTAACTCAATAGACTTACCAAGCAATGATTCACGAGCTTTTGACCATTAATAACGGTAGAGTAGATATGTCCAAATGTGCTGATCAGCCTAAAGATTTAAAGTAGTTTAATATTAATATTTATTTCTAATTAATTTTAACAATTTTAAACAATAGGAAATTGTGTTGAATATCGATCAAGATCCGTTTTATAATAAAAACATGTACTTGAATTTTGGTGACTTGGGAGCTAATATTAAATCCTATGTCGATGAATATCAACAGAAAACCAAGAGTAATATGAATATTGAATCAATTAAAGATATGAAACGTTTCGTTGAAGAGTATCCTGAATTCAGAAAGTTAAGTGGAAATGTTACCAAGCATGTTAATTTGGTGGGCGAACTAAGTCGATTAATGGAAACAAATAAATTATTGGAAGTCAGTCAATTGGAACAAAGTTTAGCTTGTAATGATAGCCACAACTCTGATTTGAAGGCAGTTTTCTCCCACACATTTTTATATATGTTAATATTAATAATCAGTCATATAGGCATTAATGTCTTTAATTGAAGATCCCAAAGTGAGGCCTATTAACAAATTGAAGTGTACTATCCTATATAGTATCAAATATGAAAAGCATAATAATAATTCAACCAAACAATTAATTAATGCTTTGAAGAAACAAGGGTTATCCAAAAGTGAACTTAATTTAGTATATAAAGTATTAAAATACTGTGGTTTCGAGAGCAGACAAAACGATTTATTTGGTAACAAAACTACCTTTAATTGGAGTAAAAATGTTTTTATGGGCTTAAAGGTATATATTTATATTTAATAATATTTTGATAAAAATATATTTATCAATATTTGATAAATAGGGTGTTGAAAATGTTTACACTCAACATACGCCATATTTGAATGAACTATTAGAGAGTGCTATCAAAGGAAAATTAAAGGAAACCAATTATCCTTTTGTTAATAATAAAGCTACTAACTCTACCCAAAGTTCCCGCTTAAATAAGTAATATTAAATGTTAACATTTAATGCAACAATTGTTTACTAATCAATTTTTATAGTTCTGATATTATTGTATTTATGGTTGAAGGATGTACTTATGCAGAAGCAAGAACTATTCACCAATTTAAAGAAAACAATCCAGGTATTCGTGTTGTTTTAGGAGGAACTAACATTATTAATTCTGATGGGTATATATTTATCATTATTTATCCCAAATTAAATTAATATTAATGAAATTATTATAGAATTTTGAAACATGTTCAGTCAATAGGAGCTAGTCATTAATTTATTTTTGATTCAATTGAATAAAAACTAAATATATATATATATATATATATAACAAAATTTCTATATTTAAACTGTTTCAAATATATTCTCAAAATCCTCTATTAAGAATGATTTATAATAATGATTACATTAAATTAGATAATTGTCAAAATACTACAAATCACTTTAATCCCAATTTAATGAAAATATCATATACTAATTAAAAAACATAGTTAGTAAAATTTATATAATTTATATACTATAATAAATATGAATTAATACTTTTTAATTATATTTTATCTATAAATTAGGTTGGGGATTTCTTGAGCTTAAAATTTCATAACCTTTAGCGGGGGAGCGGTTAGGTAGAGATTTATCTTGAGTTAATTCAACTTTAACCAATTCTTTAATTCTGAAAATAGCACCGACATTCTTTTGATTAGTCTCTAAAAATACGGTTCTACCAACTTTGTTCAATCCGATAAATTTGGCTGCATCTCTAGTCCTGGGATGTAAACCGATGGTTGATCTCTTTAAAGTAACCTTGAAATATTGTTTGGCAGTATTTGATGAGTTCAATAAGATGGTGTTTTTAAACATCTTGAATAGTTATCTGTTAAAAATTAGTTATAATTGAATTTATTAGTTACTCACTAATGAATTGAGAATATAAATAACCTTTATTCTATGTAAAATTGTGGGATTATTTTTTTCAAATAATCATTATTAATTTTCTAAAATTTTATATCAAATGTTATAATCAACATTTATATATTGTTAATTAAAATATAATATGGTAATATTATATCATTAATTACTTTCAATTTGAGAAATAAAAGTTATATTAGATATTAATCAAGTAATTGCAATTTTTTATACAATTGTATATAAGGAAAATGATTCAAATAACAATGATATAGTATCAAAGTTAGGATGTTGATTAAAGAATTATACAATACAAAATAAATATTTTTCAAATATTAATTTCAGATATCTTTATTGTTCTTGAGAATTCGTATCATAATAATTATAAAATGGTAAATTTGTATACAATAATTAGTAAGTCTTTAAGCTGTTATAATATCATCAATGAGTCAGAAAATTAACTACTTTAGTGTTCAATTTTATGTTTAAACTTTAATATTAAATCGATATTAAAGATTATAATATACACTAAAAGATATTTTTTGACTTGGATTAACAAGCTGAGTAATTTAATATTATTTCAAATTTACAATTATTGGTAATTTAATAATTAAAATCATTAATTTATATTGTTATTATATCATTGTAAATTGAATGATTTGGTGATTTTGTATTGATAAATTTAGATTTACCTTATCAAAATATATATAATTAGATTTATAACTTCAGTTATAACTATTGTAACAATATATTTGTAATAATGACACATTCTTTCCATTTTTACAAAATATTTCGTTAATATAAATTAAAAAATATCTGCTTATACACTTGTTTAAAATAAAGTATTAAGCATGATTTTTATACAATAGACAAGTATAATTTGATCTGTAATTATTCAAGAAAATTTAACATATATGCTTAAGGGAGAAAATCATTGATACTTTACCTGGTATTATAATTTAATACAGGATCAAAATGGTTGAAAATATATCAACAATGGTATATATTTAACAATTGGAAAGCTTAAATATATTAAGATTGAAAAAAATATAGGTAGAAAATTATAACGGGTGATTTAATTAAATTCAAATAATTATGATGAATATATATAACATTTGAAATATTAAATCTGGATATAGTCTAGTTGATCAAGTAAATTTCAAGAATATCCTATATTTGACAAATTACGTTAATAAATTAGAAGATAGAATATTTAGTTTTTAAATTTTTATCTAAATATGACATCTAAAAAGAATTATAGCGATGATTAATATGAATTTTTATTAATTTGAGCAAATGTTGAAAATACCCACATAGCCAAAATATTAAATCTGAGGTGAAATTTTGATGAAATATAATATTTAAATAATTATATGTAAAATATACTTCTGATTAGCTATCTCACTATATCTATATTTTATAAAATATCATTATATTTGCTAATTTTAATTATCTATCCTAATTATTGAATACACTCATACAATTTATGGATTGATGCCTCTCAAAGCATAGCTAAATAAATTTTTTAGTTATGCTGATTCCCATGTGTTTATCTCTTTAGTATAATAATTATAGTATATTTTCATAATGATAATTTTACTTAATTAATATTAAATATTAATTAATACACAAACCTAACCCAAATAATACATTATTTTTATTATATTATTCAATTAATTATTAATATCAACATTTTGAGTATATTTTATCAATGATATAATATTATAATAAATAAAGCGAGTTTTACTATTTTATAGATTGAAATGAGCTTAGGTTTAGAATTTACAGAATTAATGCATTATAATAATAACTAAGAATTATTTAAACTTGGCAATTTTATATTAGACAATATAGATTTAGTCAGTATGTTTTGTTTAAAATTAATAGAGCATAGTCTCATAATCTTTCTCTAGACTTATTATTGATTTTATATAGCTATATCATATTGATAATAACTATTACCAAATTGGATTAACAATATTATTATATTTATATATCTCTGAAAATTAAATTATTTTAATATTTTTTGTAGAAACAATCATTTTAATCATTTTAATGAAATTTTATTTTATATTAAAATAAAATTTTTTCACAAAATTGATCTAAATAAATAAGTACATATAAAATATTCTGAATTGTTACTAATTAAAGGATCATTGAAAAATATATGACAATATTATGATGATAAGATAGTATACATATCATATATTTTATTGTAATGATAATATTTCACAGTATTTGGATATATAAATATACAAATTAAAAATATAAAATTTCCGAGGTGAAATAGAGAATAAATGAATGAAGCAATAATGACTGCTAAATAAAAACAAATTTTATTGATGAAAATTGTTAAAATTCATTTTAATTGAACTTTAATAAATGGAACTGGATTTTATTGGATCAATTGAATGCTAATTTTATCGTAATTTAATTGTAATTAACTTCCGATTTCTTTATGGTCATTGATTGGCATAGGTCTCATATTATGGTGCTCAAAGATACATTTGAAATGAATGAGATTCTGTTAAATTCTAATTAATTGACAGCTAGTTCGTACAAAGCACGTATAATCTGTGCTTAATTCAACTATTGTGCAAGCTCAGCAATCAACTCTGATTGGATGGTCGGAACAAAGTGATACTTGGTATCTCGGTTAGCAAAGTTTATCTTTTTGTTTGTACAATTGAATAATTTAAGCGTATAGAAATATGGTAACATTAGTTCATCTCAATATTAAATAGCTTGAAATAAGCAAATAGAATTGATAGTAATAAGCTATAACCAAAAAATATTTTTGTATACATGATATAGGTTAGGCAAGTATAACACTTGAAAATTCACAACTCATCAGAAAATAGTCTAGAATTCTGATTGGCTAAAAGAAAATGGGGTTCTTGATTTAACAATGAATATCATACAATTCATATCCCATGAAACCTATAATGAATCAGTAAGAGAAATGATATAAATTAAACTGTATTATTCGTTACATTTTCGATGTGTAAGGGTTCAAACTTGTATCAATTCCCCCTTAATTTACAATATTACACTAACTTGAAGCCATCTTTTAAAGAAGGCCACTTCATTTGATATCTCCTCTTTTTTCTTTAATTAATCAACGTAATAGAATACAATAACTATAATCGGATATTAATTTTATTATATTTTATATAATACGTTAATATTTAATCACAGCCAAAATGTCTCCGCTATCAAAAGCTTGGAAAATCTTTCAGCAGAACGATTCTTCAAATAATTATAATTCAAATAAGACAAAGGAAAAAAGCTTGAGAAGCCAAAAGTCTTCATCCACTTTGAACTCTACTCATTCAAGTCTGATATACAAAATTTCTTCTAGGTTGACTTTAGAAGCGGCAAATGACGACTCCTTCACATTTCCTTTAGGCTTAGAGAACGAACAAACTGGTACTGTTTATCAACAGCGTGCTTTCAACTGTCATATAATAGAGGGCGGTGTGTATTATAATGACGACTCTGAGGCTTCTTTGAATCAAAATTCAGAAATATCCAAATTTCCTTCTAGCCTAAAAAGACCTAAAAAATATGTAGGATATAAAATACTAGCCACTCAAGGTACACAGCAATGGACAACAATTAGACGATATAGCGAATTTCATCAGTTACATGTTAACTTGAGACGACTTTATCCTAATTTTCTACTTCCACCTTTTCCCCCGAAGAAGATCTTTGGAAACCAATTTTCGCCCCAATTTATTCAAGATCGGAGAGACAAACTAAACGAATACTTGAGAAAATTGCTGGATGTGTCAGCAATCAAATCGTGTCCTGAATTTAACAAGTTCATGATGGATCATAAGAACTCTCAGTCAACGCAACATCCCCCACCCTCTCTCCTTATTACAAAGACATCTGTCCTCAGTCCTGTATCTAATCCTGACGGATCCATTAGATACGAATCCCAGCCCAATTCCGAAAATCCTTCCAGAGCTCCTTCACCAACACATTCTCCATCCAATATCTCCCCCAAAACGCCACCCAACTATGTGTCTAAGAGAGCTAACTCGATCTATTCTGAAGATCTCATCGAGCGACTGACTAAAAAGAGCTATTCTGATCTTAAATCAGACCAAGGAACCGCATCTCCCAAATTCCAGCAATCTGCCTGTTCCTCAGAGCAGACATCGCCACAAAGCTCCATAAGCAAAGGACCTGTTGTGTTCACTTTCACTTCGTCACAGAAAAAACCGAAAGCATGTCTTGATGATTTCATGCTCTTGAAAGTAATTGGAGAAGGTAGCTATGGTAAGGTGATGATGGCTCGTCATAAAGAATCAGGCAAAGTGTACGCAATCAAAGCTCTTTCCAAGAAGCAGATTGCTGCACAGCCCGAAATAATAACTCGTGTCATGCAAGAGCGTAATGTACTGAAGAAGGCTTTAGAGCACCCCTTCTTAGTATCTCTCAGGTATTCTTTCCAAACGCCTTCCAAGCTGTATTTCTGTTTGGATTATGTCAATGGAGGTGAACTTTACTTCCATCTTAAAAAAGAGCGTCGATTTGATGAAGATCGCGCAAGGTTTTATGCCGCAGAACTCACCACAGCCTTGGGTTATTTGCATGCAGCAGGTATTGTATATAGGGACATGAAGCCTGAAAACTGTTTGCTTGATCATCAGGGGCATGTTAGATTAGTTGATTTTGGTCTTGCAAAAGAAGTCGAAAAATTGAATGAAGGTGCTCAAACAGCTACATTCTGTGGCACTCCTGAGTACTTGGCTCCTGAAATTTTGCTACAGCAACCATACAATAAAGATGTTGATTGGTATGGCTTGGGTGCCCTTGTCTATGAAATGCTAGTTGGTCAACCTCCTTTCTACTCACCCGATTTGTCCGAGCTTTATGATCGAATTCTTCATGACCGCTTAAGATTCCCTTCATTCGTTTCACCCATTGCACGTTCATTTGTCCTCAGTTTGCTTCAACGTGATCCTAATCGCAGATTAGGTGGCGGTCCTAATGGTTATATGGACGTTAAAGAGCATCCATTCTTTTCATCTATCGACTTTGGATTGTTGATTCAGAAGAAGTTAGCGCCACCATTTGTTCCTAAAGTGAATGGTTTATTTGACCTTGAATATTTCGACCCCAACTTCCACACAAAACCTATTTCCAACTCGATCTACACCGATACTCATGTCAGAGTGGTTGATCCTGTCATGGAGCAAAGGATGCAGCAAGATATCGCAAGTCTGTTTAAGCAGTCTAGTGCCCGACCCAAAGATCACCAGAACACTGAATCCAACTCACAAATCCCTCAATTTTTCTCTTCTACTTCTCGCTTCTCTCTACATCAAAGTAGGCACAATCATAATGCACTTGAAGATGTGGAGTGGGTGGAAGATGAAGGTGTAAATGAAGCTTTCGACATGAACTTTGAAGACCAGTTTGAGGGCTTCTCATATGTTGGACCCAGTCATTTAGATGAACAAAATCCATTCTTCAAGCACTAATCAATCAGTTTTATCCAATAATTAGTTTTTTATTCTACCATTTATTTGTACAGATACACCATCATACCTTCATTATTATTATTTATTTGATATAACATATAATAAATATCACTAAATAATTAAATCTACATTTTTTTCAGTTTAATTAAACAAGATATGTAATTAAAATTTCTCAGTTTAGAAATTCGAATTCATATAGTTCATTATTTTATACTACATACTTTGATTGCTAAATTATTCAATACATCATCAGTGAATAAAATTAGTACTTAATAACATGATATAATATTATGAATATATTATATATTACTATATTAAGTAGAGTGGAAACTAAAAAAATATATTTCAAATCAAATTTCAAATATTTTAACAATATTCAAATTTAAAATAGTAAAAATATAGGAATACAATAATTTTCATAGTTGTTTATGATCAATAATCTAATATATAATCAGTATTATAATAATAAAAAATTTAAAATACACCAAAAGAAATTCTTTAGAGAATTTAAACTTTTAATTTGAAGTCAATTGAATTTATAACATAATATCTTTTTAATTTTATTAAATTTTATAATTTGGTTTTTGTACAAATAATAGAACCAAATTCAATATATATATATGCTATTAACCTAAAGAATAGTTTATTTTCAAAGTCGATTTTCTTCGAAATCTATGTATATATTTAATTTATTTTTAACCTTAGATATATACTGTTTATCTCTTAAAAATACTCGAGTTGATCTTATAGTACAATTAACCGCATTCTAATATATTATTATTTAATGAATTAAAATTTTTTTATTCCTTATTTTTAATATCTCTTATCTTTAAACTTAATAGTTTCTATTTAAAATAGTAAACTAGGTTTAATTATAAAAATATTCACTAACAATATATATATATATATATAATTATTAGCAATATTAACATTTACTTGATATTAAAACTTGAAAGTTCACAGTTAAATTTTATAATTAAATATATTTTAAATTTCTAAATCTATGAATTGATCAAATATTTTATTCAGATCAATTAGTTACATATTACATCAATAAAAATTGAAATTTGCCCTGATATAAAAAATTCTACAATTAATAAATAAATCGATCGATTTTTAAAATATCTAATAAATATTCTAAAACTTCTATTTTAAATTCAATTATTATTTTTATTTCCCAATCCTTATTTTTTGGTATATAAACTTTGTATATTCCTATTATGTTAATTTTTCTCACTGGATCTTTAAATTTCCAATCAACAATAATTAGTTAGGATTATATGTAGATCCGATTTCGATCAGTTATTAATATTATTATTTTGAATTCCCTATATAAACATGATATTATGCCTGTTTTTGATAAAAGCTTAATATTAATTTATAATTTTGACAAAATATATTAAATAATACACAAATATTTAGTGTTTTTTATTATTCAAAATTTAATATTGATGTATGTAAATAAGAGTTTATCTATAATCCCATAATTTTGTCATTATAAAAATAGCTATTTATTTAATTTACCAATTGTGTATTGATAACTTTACATTAATAACATTAATTAAAAAATATATATATTTAAGCTAAACAATCTAAATAACAAAATTAGACAAAAATTAATTGATTTAATAAGAGTTATTTAATTTACTATATTTTTATATATTTTTTATTTTAACTATCCCTAAAAACCTCAATCCCCATGTATCGTAACTTAATCACTGCTCTTCGACCTCAATCTCGCTTATTAACACAGAGTCGAATCCCTTTGAACCAACTCTCCAGAACGAGTTCCTTGGGACTTCGATTCAACTCATCTAATAATACTCCTCAAGATAGGAAACCCCAAGATGACAAATCATTCCCTAGAGGATTTGGAAGTTTTTTTGGTGATAAAGATTCTCAAAAATCAAATAGGTCCAATCAAAACCGTGAACATGAAGAAGAACCCCAAAAGCCTGAAGAAGACCCCAATAAAGAAAGAAGAAATAAGAATGACAAAAAGAAATCTCAGGAAGAGACTGTTTTAACAATAGCTACAAGTCCTCAATCTATTCTTATGTCACTGTTTTTAACCTATTTCCTCTACAAATTAATGAACCCTACCGAAGCTGATTCTAGAGAATTGAGTTTCCAAGAATTCCGTAGTAACTATCTAGAGAAGGGTTTGGTCAAAAAGATAACTGTTTACAATAAGAAGACTGCCTATGCCACTTTACACGGTAGCTCCGACCACCATACCAGCCAGTCTGTCTACTTCAATATCGGATCAGTCAGAGCTTTTGAAGAAAACATGGAATCCATCCAACAGAATTTAGGCATTCCTACCAATGAATACATTCCCATCGTCTACAAGGAAAGAATCGGTCTCTTCAATCTTCTCTTAAACTTGGCCCCCACTCTTTTCCTTCTTGGTGGTTTAGTATATCTCTCCCGCAAAGCCTCCGCTGGCGCTGGTCGTGGAGGAATCTTTAATATCGGTAAATCCAAGGCTAAGGTATACAACCAAGAAACCAATGTCAAGATCAACTTCAAGGATGTTGCTGGTATGGAAGAAGCCAAAGAAGAAATTATGGAATTTGTCAAATTCTTAAAGAATCCTAAACAATATGAAAAATTAGGAGCCAAGATTCCTAAAGGTGCTATTTTAAGTGGTCCTCCTGGTACTGGTAAGACCCTTCTTGCCAAGGCTACTGCTGGTGAAGCTGGTGTCCCCTTTTTGAGTGTCTCAGGTTCTGAATTCGTTGAAATGTTTGTTGGCGTGGGTCCTTCCCGTGTTAGAGATCTCTTTGCTATGGCCAAGAAGCAGGCTCCTTGTATCATTTTCGTTGATGAAATTGATGCTATTGGTAAGAGTCGTGGTCGTGCTGGTAATTTTGGTGGAAATGACGAACGTGAATCTACTCTTAATCAACTTTTGGTTGAGATGGATGGTTTCGATACCAACGAACACGTTGTTGTCCTTGCTGGTACCAATCGTCCCGATGTTTTGGATAATGCCTTGAAACGTCCCGGTCGTTTCGA
This sequence comes from Conidiobolus incongruus B7586, assembly GCA_000697335.1. Classification (NCBI taxonomy): domain Eukaryota; kingdom Fungi; phylum Entomophthoromycota; class Entomophthoromycetes; order Entomophthorales; family Conidiobolaceae; genus Conidiobolus; species Conidiobolus incongruus. Next base: position 59,578 of record JNEM01012177.1, read on the forward strand.
TCGTCATATTCATATTGATGCCCCTGATATCAAAGGTAGAAGTGATATTTTCAAGGTCCATTTGAGACGCATTGTCACCAAGGAAGATAAGAACAAGCTAGCTGATAAGCTTGCCGCTCTCACCCCTGGTTTTGCTGGTGCTGATATTGCTAATGTTTGTAATGAAGCTGCTCTAATTGCTGCCCGTTACCAAAATGACTCTGTTGAAGAGAAGCACTTTATCCAAGCTGTTGACAGAGTTATTGCTGGTCTTGAAAAGAAGAGCAAAATCCTTTCTCCAGAAGAAAAGAAGACTGTTGCTTATCATGAAGCTGGTCACGCTGTCTGCGGCTGGTTCCTTCAACACGCTGATCCTCTCCTTAAGGTATCCATTATTCCTCGCGCCAAGGGAACTCTTGGATTCGCACAATTCCTTCCCAAAGATCAATATCTCTTCACTGTTGAACAGCTTTTTGACCGTATGTGTATGACACTAGGTGGTCGTGTTTCTGAACAGATCTTCTTTGGCACTATCACCACTGGTGCTCATGATGATCTTCAAAAAGTAACCAAATTGGCCTATGCTCAAGTTGCCCAATATGGTATGAACAAGCAAGTTGGTCAAGTCAACTACCAACAAGAAAACGAATTCCAGAAGCCCTTCTCAGAAGACACCTCCCGCCTCATCGATATTGAAGTTCGAGAATTAATTGACAGAGCTTATCAGAGAACAACCGAACTCCTCACGCAACACAAAGATAATATTGAAAAGGTTGCTAAGCTCTTACTCGAAAAGGAAGTCCTTAACCGTGAAGATATGATCAACCTCTTAGGTAAAAGACCCTTCCCCGAAAAGGTTCAATACGAAGAATATGTTTTGGGTAGATCTGAAGAAACCGAAAAACCCAAAGAAAATTAAATTTTTTGTCATTTGAAATATTATATTCCGTAACATTCGATTATTTCATAGTTTTTTTTCTCTCATAAATAAATTCACTTAATATTAAAATTAACACATATTTATAGTATATAATTTATACTCTCATTAAATCTGTAATTTATAACTTTTATCAAATATAAATATTTATATTTGATAAACCTATGGAATTTATTTTTTTAACCATATAAACTCTAAATTATTTTATAATTGAAATTTTATCAATTAATTTGATATTGATAAATATATATATAATCAATTTTATTATATATTTCATTAATATTATTTTTTTTCTATTTACAAATTTAAAAATACAAAATTCAATATTTAAAGTTGAAGATATTAGTGTAGAAATTAAGTAATGGCACAATTTTAAAATTAAAATTAAACAAATAAATTAATAAATAATATACAAAAATTAATAAATAATATAAAATTTATAGCTTTTTTTATTATTAATAACTCTTTTCTATACTTTTAGTAAGTTTCTAATACTTAAAAAACAGTTCTTTTTATTAAAGACTAAAATTTGATGTTTTACAAACTAATTTAATTTGTTTACAGGAATTTTTTTCCTACAAGCTATTTTTTTAATTGATTAAAACAATTATAATCACATAGATTATAATTAAGTAAATATACTAGATATAGTAACTCTCTCTAGTTTTTTTTATATAAAAAATCTTTTATAGCTTTAATTTTATGTATTTTACAATTATCATGTAAAATAATAAGTATTTTTATTTATATTAAGAACACTATTTAAAAATTATTTTATTTAAAAAAATAATATATAATTTATTATTAATTAATTTTCCTTAAGATATTAAATAAGAAAATTATATCCTATTATAATATATTATAACAATTAACATTTATTTATATTTAAAGTACTTATTCATTAGAATTTATAAAGAAGACTAATTTAGTTTAATATAATATCTTATTTTATTTTTAAATAAAAGATTATATAAAAAATTTAAAATTTATTAATTATAAGTATTAATTATAAAAACTTTTGTTTTTGGTTATATTTTAATAAGTTTAGTTTAATTATAGCTACTTTAGTTTTTTTAAACTTTTATTAAATTATAAAATATTTATTTTATATTTTTATTAATTAATTTAAGTTTAAATTTAAGTATATATAATATGCTTATATAATTAATATTAAATTGCTTTAATAATTCTTTAACAAAAATAAATGATATTTCTTAATATATTTTTTTATTTTGTTTATAAGTAAAAAAATAAGAGTAGAAATTAACTTTTTAAATTTTAGCAAATTTTAAATAATATTACTTTTAATATTAAAATCATAAATTTAATGATATATAGTAGTTTTAACTAAAATATTATCTTTATAAGCTATTTATAAGTTTTAAATAATTTTAAAGAGTTTATAGTTAAGTTTTAAAAATACAAAAATAAAAGTCTTTTAGTATTCACTATCTAGTTTAAGTATAATTAAATTTAAATATAAATTTTAAAATTAAAATATTTGAATAAAAAAAATAATTAAAATTAAATATATATAAAATTTGAAAATATTTATTTTGTTATATATTTTATATATAAAAAATCATTCAAAACATATAGTATATTTG
>JNEM01012189.1:0-25444 GCA_000697335.1 Conidiobolus incongruus B7586
AAATAAAAATTTTTATAATATTAATTAAATATTTTTAAAAATTTTTAATTTATTTATTTAACAAAAATAAAAGAAAAAATTTATTACTTATTATTTTTTAGCATTTTCTAAATGTATCCAAGATTATATTCATATAAATATCCTTATTATATATATATATAAATATGTTTTTTCATTTTATTATTATAATATTAATAAATTCAAAAAAAATATATAGTAATTTAGTAAAAATTAATTTTTATTTGAAAAGCTTATATAATAAAGGCAATTTAATATAGATAACCCCACCAGCAGGTTATATACTAATTAGATTTTAATATCAAGGACACTATGAATCCCTAGAACTTTAATATAAAGTTGAAATTAAACTCAATCAAATTTCAATTAATTCAAAATAATAATTTGATTAATTTGAAAATTAAGAAAATTATATAAATTTCAAATTATTTTTACATGGTGAAATGATGAAATTTTTTAAATTTGATTTATCAAATATTGAATTATAAAAAAGATAGGAGTACATGAATTTCATCATGTACAAGATGACGAATTTGATTAGAAATAATAGTAATAATAATGGTAGTATTTATATTGCTCAAATAACTTTTCAAAATTTTATTAGAGTTATATCACTTTGTAGCTAAAATTGAATCGTAATTTGTTTACTCTATATTATCAATATGAATTTTTGGGTATAGTGATTTGTATTCTATGAATTGTATATTTGATAAAATAACATTTATAGTAGGATTGAATGTATAATATAACTGATATACGATATATTCAAGAAACTAAAAAGAAACAATGACAAATTCCAACATTTGATATTAGTAAAATATATGAATATTACATTCTATATTTGAAATTAAATATTCATTAGTTGCAGTTTGTAGATAAAAACTTTGAATCATGTTAATATTAAGCAAATATCATTGATTTAATAGTCAACTATGTTCGTTTTAAAATATTTTTTCAATTGAATACTTTGTTAATTGTTCCACTGGGAACTAATAATTTTAAGATATTGCCAAAATAATTTAAAAATAAGGTATATTTCATAAAATTATAATATTAAAATCTGATCGAATATTTAATATTATCATAAGGATGGCATTATATAGTGCACATTTTAATATTACTATTTTATCATTATAGGCGATGTTTGGTAAGAATTATTTCTGATTTTTAAAGTAAAAATTTGTGGATTTTCTCCATAATACAGAGTTAATCATTCCTTATTGTATATGATGGGAAATAATTGTGTCCATCACTCAAGAAACTCCGATTATCACACTGATACAAGAAGTCACATTGGAAGTGCCTCATTTCATGAACTGGTTAAACTTATCATTTTCTGCCTGTAAGGCCTACACATTCACGAACATTCACAATTGAAACTAATATAAGATTACCACAAGCAAACTAATAAACACATTCTTCTATCTTCATTTTCAAAAGTATCCAGTCTCTAAGTTTTTCTCATAACACTCACAAAGGTATTGAGTCGTGACGAGAGTGAGAGATTTACTTTATTCGAAGAACCCGATTCGCAGTAAGCTATTTTCACCTAATTTGGTGAACCCCCTTAATTTCCCTTAACTTTGTGGTAATCTATCATTTACCACTGGTGATTCCCCGTTTAAGCTCTAAAAGACTACTTTCTCCCGCGTTTACGGTCGTCATATATAAATCATAACAATTGTAAATCAAGCTTAACTAATTTTAACAACTAATCATTTTGGATAATATATTTTAATTGACAAGTTTATAAATAAGGTTAATGTGTAAAGATATTTATATTGAAAATCTGCTGGAAAACGGCCTTGCAATACGGATCAAGTAGATTCGATAAAACGGACCGAAGGTGGCCAATGAAATAGATTAATGGGTTTTATTAAAATATTAATATGTAGGACTTGGTCCTGATTCGAATAATCCCTAAGCAAATATATACTCAGTAGTGATTTTATAGTTTTATAAGTCCTTACGACAATGCGTTAAATCACCGATTGTAGTTGTTGTTCCGACTTCACATCGTATAAGAGTTCTGCATGGCACCTGGGTGTGAGTTTTATTCGAAATAATGACAGATATTTTAAAATGAATGACGATTGGACCTCTTGATTTGCGACAGTATCATATTTTTTCTAAAAATACAAACTAAAATTTAAAACTGTTATGAACTGTCAAATTGAAGAATTGAATTAAAATCTAAATTGAATCATCAAAAATATTGTTCATAATTCATATTGAATTGATAGTATAATGAGATGCAAACTTTTAGAATCAATTTTTAACTATAAAATCTCGGAATATATCATTAGTGCATTTTAAGATTAAATATTTATTATTTAACTTAAAATGCAAAATTATAGAATATCTTGTTTATTATACTATAAAAAGAAAATTTATTCTATTCATTTTCAGAATAGTAATGATTGCTATACATAGATTGAAGTATTTTAATTTTAATTGCATGATGATATTAAGAATCCCTATTCTGTTTCACATTGTTAATATTTAATCAGTTAATTATTCAGGTATGAATTAAAAAATATATTAACAATTAATATATATAGAATAAATATGATATTAAAGAGATAATTACAAATAAATCATTTATTCTTTTATTATATAATTTAACTGATGAATTTTTTAATTAGTTCAATAATTTGACGAAATCATTAAAATTAATTAAAAACATGATGCCATTAAACATCCACTAAATTTTTATATAAGATTATATCAAAATACCATAATATTAATTATGTGAATTATAATGTCAGTATATGATTAAACATTGAATTTTAAGAAAATTTGAATTCTTTTAATTGAATTATATGATATTAGATAATTTCTTTAAATATTAGTCAATAACTAAACATTTTTAAAATCAATATAATTTTCAATTATTTAATATTTAATATTTTTAAAATAAAGTTTAAGTTGATCAATTTTAGTAATAAATTCCATCTGATAATCATCAAAATAAATATTAATATCATTATATATTAAGTAATATTAATTTGGAATAATAAATTTTCCAGCATTTATGAATTAATCTCTATTGAGAATTAATTGATAATATACCATACAATCGGTACGAAAATTACGTAATAATTCTTTAACAAAAAATTTTTTCTGATATTCATTAGGTTTTAAATGAGTCACCTTGGATCTTCAGTTCAAAATTCTCTAAGATTTTACTTTTATAAGCTTAATAATAGCCCAACAATTGTAGATGATATATTTATGGTTGTAAGGTTATTCAGGTGTAACCTAGAATTTAATATTGTCCCAAATTATTATTGTTAAATATCCACTTGAATTCAATATTATAAGTTAAATTCTCACTGAAACAATTTGGCTCTAAATGACTCATTTTGGTTGGTTATTTTTTCAACGTGATTTTAAGGATTTTATAAAAGTATAAAAGGAACATTAAATACTAAACTAATTTTTACTATCCCTTTTTCAACTAAAAAAATTGAATAATAGAGAAAATTATTTATTTAATATATTTAATATTAATTTAATTTGTATATTAGAAGAAAAAAAAGTATTGTATTAATTATTTTGATGAGATATTAATTTAAATACCATAATGAAATTTACTAATATATTATTAATATCGTTATATTGTTTATCTTCACTGTGTGAATCTTCTCCAAAAGCCGCCATTTCAGATGTTGTAATACCAAAAATGGTACTTTATGGTCTTAATATGACTTTGTATATGACTTTGACATGGAATACTCAAGAAACTACAAATTTAACATATCGCATTTTGGAAGGTAGTCCGATAGAGAGTGCTTTGGTAGTCCATGAAGGTACGTTAAACCCTCACGACGGGAAACAGGTCCAAATCAAGGGTAAATTCAACCAGGGTCAAGTTGTTACAGTTTACTCTTTAGAGGGCATTCAACTGTCCAATGGAGTGTATCGATCTGTCCACGTTCAACTCATCCAAGATGATATGAAAGATCCCATTATTTCTTCCTTCTCCGCAACCGTTCACGGTATGCCAGGATGGGTCACGTTAATTCCTGTTATTATCATGATCACTATGTGTATTCTTTCCGACCAAGCTCTATTTGCCCTCATTATTGGTGTATTTTGTGCCAGTTGGTTTATCAACGGTTTTAATCCCGTCGTTGGGCTTTTAAGGATGTTGGACACTTATATCGTAGGTGCTTTAGCGGATTCTGACCACGCCAAAATCGCACTGTTTTTATTCTATTTGTCCGGTTTAATTGCAATGGTTCAAAAGAGTGGAGGCGCGCACGCAATTGCCGAAAAGATCACCAGTTTGGCGACGAACCGCTACAGGGGACAATTAGCCACCTTCGGAGTGGGTTTAGCCGTGTTTTTGGACGATACTGCCAGTTGTATGGTAGTCGGTGCCAATATGCAACAAATATCCGATCGTGTGATGATCAGTAGAGAAAAATTGAGTTTTATCGTTCACGCTACTTCCGCTTGCGTTTCTTCAGTTATCCCTATTAGTTCTTGGGTGGGTTTCCAATTGGCTTTGGTCGGTACTCAATTGAGCAACTTGAATTTGACAAATATTGATCCTTTTATGCTATTGTTGGAAACTTTGCAAAGTAGATATTATCCTATTGTTTATATTTTCTTTTGTGGCCTTACTATCTTTGCTAGAAGAGAATTTGGTAGTATGCTTACTGCTGAAAGACGTAGTCATTTCGAAGGCAAAGTTGTCGAAGGTGACGAAGGTTCTTTACCCAATCAAGTCGATCCTTTGGATCCCCATCCCGATACTCCTTTGAGGTGGTGGAACGGTGCCATCCCTATTGGTTTGACTATTGTGATCACCATCATCAGTTTATTCTTGACTGGTTATTACGCTTTGTTGGATCAATACAAAGCTGGTGAAAATGTTACCTTCAATGTCGCAAATATTGCCGGTGCTGGAAGTCCCTATGACTCTCTCCTCTACGCCGCCTTCGTTGGATGTCTCTCTTGTCTTTTCTTGTACAAAGTCCAAAAGATCATGTCAGTCACCGAATCTGTCGCTATTTTGGTATATGGTATCAAGGATGTGGTCTCTACCATTTTAATCCTTCTTATGGCTTGGAGCATTGGTTCTGCATTTGACGATTTGTCATGTGCCAAATTTTTGTCCAGTCTTCTCTCATCCAACCTTCCTCCTCAGCTTCTTCCTGCCCTTTCTTTCGCCCTTGGTGCAATTATTAGTTTCGTAACTGGTACTAGTTGGGGTACCATGACTATTCTCTTCCCCTTGATCGTTCCCTTGGCCCACGCCACCTCCAATGGTGACCATGGCTTATTCGTCCTCACAGTCTCTAGTGTCCTCGCCGGACCCCTTTTCGGTGATGTATCCAGTCCCATCAGTGCCAACACTATTTTAACTTCCTTATCCTGCAAAATCTCCGTCCAACACCACGTCAACTCTCAACTCGCCTACAGTGTTCTCGTACTTATCACTAGTCTCTTATTAGGCTACCTCCCATCCGGATACAATGTCTACCCACAATGGGCCGGTCTCCTCATCTGCTGCGGTTTCGTTACTCTCATCCTCTTCGTCTTCGGAGGTCGTGCCGACTCCAACAAACTCACACTCCTCGATTGGATCACCACCCGACTCGGATTCAAAGTTGCCGAAATTAAAGACATTGACTCAATCCAAAGATCTCAAGAATTGGCCAATGAGTTTAAGGGTATTGATACTTCAAAAGGTCCCGAAGTTCATAAAAGCAAATAGATTATATATTTAATTGTAAAAGTTGAAATTAAATTTAAAATTCAATAACAATTATCATCATAGTGATAATATTAGACTAATTTTTGAATTTATTATTATAGTAATTAATTTAAAATTTAACAATTACTACAAAATTGAAAAGAATTTTGAGTTCAATATAGTTGTTTATGATGAGTTAACACGGCATATTTTTTATAATCGTTATAATTTTTATAACTTTAATTCAAATTAAAATTTCATTACAAATAAGAATTGATACTATAACCTAAAATTCAAAATATTCGTTTTTGCAAAAATATCTCCCATATAAATAATTCAACTAATTAACTAATTCTTTCAATAAAAATTTATGATTTCGATTCAACAAAATTGAATAAAAATATTTCCACTAAAATACTATATTTATAACCCTAACCAATTTATAAAATTTATTTGATTTGATCATTTAAATTAAACTCCAATAATATAAATAATTCCAGTATGGTGACCAAAATCCTATAGATTGAAATGAAATTGATCAAATCAATATAAAATAATAGAAACATTCAAATATCTTTGAATTGAATTACATAAATATATATATATATTTTAACATTTTAATTCAATAATTTTAAAATGAAATAATCCTTATATTAATATATTTTTAATAATTGATTCTATATATATGAAACAATATCTAAAATAAATCAATATTGAATATTTATATATTGTATACACTAAAAATATTAAATCTGGGACTTAAATCCCTTACAATTGTTATATATATATCATAAAATTTAATAGATTAAATATTGTTTTGGGAAAATTTTAATCTTTTAATACTTAAGATTATAATTTAATTAGAATATTTTTATATTTAAAATTAATATAGTATTGAATTAACAATTTTAAAAGATTTTTTTTGTTTCTTCATTTCAAGTTTTAACATAGATAAATATAAGTTTCTATATTATAAATACAAATTAAATTTTAAATTTTGATTAAAAAATTGAAAATAATAATAAATTTCTACTATTAATTGTAATGCAGAATTTATTTTGGTTAGCTTATATAATTTCAATTTAAACAATTTGAATATATCACTTTTGTTGATTAGTATTTATTTATATAGTTTTTGTTTATTTCTATATCTTATATATTATAAAAATCTAATAGTGTAACATAGCAAAATATATAATTATCAACAAATATAAAATAAAATCATAACACATTATATTAACAGATTTAATGCTAGTATCGAATTAATAGTCTATATTTCTTAGAAAAACAGAATGTTATAAGCCTTTGGTTAATTGTTATACTTAAATACAGTCAGTCGAACTATAAATTAATTTTTTAAAACTAAAATTTCCAAATCCCAATTATAGATTTCAAAATATAAAAGGTAGACTATCAATTTATTATACTGTATTCTTTAAGATATAAATATAAAGATCCTGAGATTTGTAAATAAGAAATTATAACCAAATCAAAAAATAGGAATTTCTTTGAAAAAAACAAAGAAATTATTGGAATAAGTACTAAGAATGTAATCAAAATAACTATTTCCAATTTAAAAAATTAAATATAGGCCAAACTAAATACTAGAGAATGCCAAAAACCTCCATCACCTTAGGAGAAAAAATTCATTTTTGATTGAAAAAAAACCTTTTAAAACTTATGTTTCTATTAATAAATCCTTAAATATTAACTATGCTGATCAAAAAGCAGTTCTTTCAAAATTTTTACCAAATATATTTGAACAATTCGTTATTTGTCTTCTATAATGAAAATCTAATAGATCAATAGTGAGCAGAAGGTTTAAAATTAAAACACGCAAAACTATACTTGAAATAAAAATTATTGAGATATAGTTATTTTTTTTAGATGAATTACTTTTCAATATTAATCATTATACTACACTAAGGATTATTTAAATAATTGCCAAGTATCCCTTCCACAATATATTCAGCATTATATCAAATATCTTGGTATCAAAATTATAGTGTGATGATGCCTTTTATCTCACCGTATGTGTCAATTTGTTTTTATTAAAAGAAAAATGATCTCTATTATGTATAACTAAAATTAAATAGTAATATGTAGAGTTGTTAATTTGATGTATTAAGATGCTAACCCATTATTCCTACACGCCAATGCTTGATGTCGTATATCAATTATAATATTGGAATATTTGAATAAAAAATCCCGTTCTAAGCCTTAGTGTAGCCAGCCAAATTTCCTGATATGAGTCTGATTGGTAATTTATGCGCTTATATTAAAAATCCGCTACACTTGGATTTCAAGTCTCAAGTAAGGATTAAAAATTTGAGAATTAAGAAAATCTAATACACTAGTAGAAATCTTCTCAATTATGATCAGCTCCACTCCTAATCATTACAAAACAATTAATAAATCTCAATATTATTCTACTTCATATTAATTTACATTTTATTGGTTATGATTTACATGATCAAATATAATATAGATCGTTATATATTAAAAATTAGTTTTTTAGTGTTTAATTTGATTAAAATGAATTGTAGCTAGTATTCAATGAAGAGATTTTATTTTATTATTTTACTTTTGCAATTTTCAAAATATTATATAATTAATTTTTTTAAAAAAATAATCAGAATATAATAAAAATTAATAGATATTTATTAATAGAATTAAGGATTATTAATAAATATTGGTAAAATATGAATTAATATGATATTTATATATTAGAAATTTAAACTCATTATAGAATTCCTCAATAAAATATTCAAATTATTTAAGGAAATTTGAATTAGTATGACAATTATCAGTATTTAAATTTCTTTTAAATTTATTAAAATTATATATTTAATAATTTATTTAATTCATCCAAATATTGTATTTGAATATCAGAGTGAACCAAATATTTCGTCAAATTTGATTTAAAATAAGCAGACATAATAAACTAAGGTAGTCACTTAAATTTCCGATATAATCCTTAATATGATAGTCAATTAATAAGTTAATATTGATTTGATCTATATTATATATTAAATTCATTTATCAAATTGTAAACTTAGAAATATTTTTATAAAATATATAGCCAAATATTTAATTGTTAGATATTATAGCCATTATAAATGAATGAATTGTATATGAATAAAATAAAAAAAATTTAAAATTAGTATTAATTCAATCTATAATTATAAATATAATGATTTCTGTAATCGTAATTGATGGTATTTGTTAATTATGAAGATCTAATCTATAATATTCATATCTTAATAAAACATGGAGTTGATATATATTGATTTAATAATATAATATCAACTCAATCATGAATTAAAATACATGAAAAGGAATCAATCAATTAGAAGTGATACTCTTTTCAAATTTCGTATTGAAATAATATGATAAGATTATACCATACAAATTTAAATATGAGAGTATAAAGATAAAAACAGTATTTATGAGTCAATGAAAATTTAACAATATTCTATATAAAATCCTATATTCAAAATGAAGCTATCAATCAATTCAAATATTTCAATTTAAAAACTGATATTAAATTATGATCAATAGATTATATTTAAGTAAATATATTGAAATATTAAAAAAATAAAGATTATAATTATATTAAGGGTAGATATTATGTTCCAGTATATAAATTTCTGATTCATATAATCATATCAATAATAGATTAGTAACTATAATGTGGCTATTTGATTTATTCTTTAAAATGAGATAAAATTTCAAATGATAATTATGAATTAATGATTACAATAGTATTATGAAATATCAATTATGAATATTATTAAGCATATATAGTTCATTTCTATTGCATATAATCACTCAAAATTATTCTTGTTTATTTAATATGAAGGTATGGTCCAAGAATAAAATCTCTCACTATACCATTTCGGGAGGTTCATCCCTAACAAGACACGTTAAATAAACCTTAATTTTTAAGTTTAATAAACGAATAATATAATTAATTTATTATCATTTGATTTTTAAATGGTTCAACTTTATTTTATTTATTACAATATATATATACCAATAGGGGTAGTTTCACTTAATTTACTGAAACTGAAAAATGTAAAATCGCAAAAATATTAACTCCTGCCAAATTCCTTGTAAAAAAATTGTGTTACCCCAACTAACGGTTATTTGTACAATGCTGAACCCCATCACTCGGAGTTAATAAACTGTATACATTTTAAATTAATAATTTAAATTGATTAAAATATTCTCATAATCAAATAAATCATCATTACAGAATCAACAGTCTCAACATTATCCATGATGAGAATTTTATTTACTTTTGTGCTATGATATAATCGATATAATCTAGATATAATATACATTTAATAATAAAACAACTCTAAATAAAACACCACCCCTTCACAATAAATGGTAATTCAAAAAAACTTTTAAGAGAATAAATTTTATTTTAATAAAAGAAGTAAAAAAATTACCAACCAGGGTAATAAATAAAAAATTAAAAAATTAATTAAATAAAAATGCTTAGGATCTATATAAAAATTTGGGAAGGAGTTAGACATTTGGGGTAAGCTAAATTGAGAATAAATACAAATTTAGTCAATTTCCCCCATAAACTGGTAATAGTGGTAGTGATTTTCAAGTGATGGTAATATACGGATTTTGATGCTAATTCCCTGGTGGTTGCATTGCCAACTCCTTAAATTTACCCCGGACTCAGGTCGCCCTTTCCAAGTTATTCTCGTACTATTTCGGGCGTCAGGGTGAAGCGAAGAGTATACTCGCGCCCTCCAGACTCCTCACTGTCTAGCTCCGGAAACCCCTCCGAGATTACGCGGTCGAAGTCGCGCACCCCGCGCTTCAAACACCTCTTCGCCTGCTGCCAATCGACATTACTGCGGCCGCAGTCCATTGAGTACGACATGCCATTGGATGAGAAGCGGATTGTCTGACGCTCGTTGACAGCGTCCATCGAGAAGCATCTGGGGCGACTGAGACCCTCGTCATTCTCATTGCCGTCAAGTTTCAATTTCTCCACTTTTGGGGTTTGTATAGTCTGATTGTAATCTGATGGGTTGGACTCATCCACTAGAGTTAAATTCACACTATTTCGACTCAATTTTTTTCTCAATAGCATATTTTTAAACTTATTATGACATCTCCAAAAACTCTTATTATCACTATTGCTCGTATTGCTAGTTGGCGAACTGGGTTGATTCAAGCTGAATTTGATCATTTTTAATTGGCGTTTAATATATTCAATCATGGAGGGTTTGCCCTTCATCACTGCGCCAACACCCTTCATCTCGTTAGTAATACCAGCGACACTCCCACGCCTCCTCATACTCGCATACGTCGATGCGATGGAGTAACGTCGCTGGGGGATTTGTAAAGGAGCATGTTTTGATGGATTCAAAGTAGCGGAACTACGATTTGACTGGCAGCCCTCAGCTAAAAGAATATCACTTGGATTGTACAATTGCATCGACATATTTAATAATCTCTATTAATTTAACAAAATTCAATTTAAATAAAATTTGAAATATTTACAATAAATAAAAAGATTCAAAGAGAATTTCATCAAAATTTAAATACTCAAAATTATCACTGAAATCCCCATATTTATACTATTTTCATTAAGTACCAATTTTTGAATTGACCAATCACATTCTTCCAAATTCCAACTCTCTTTGTTCAATTAAAATTGATTCTTTTTCTTTCATTTGCAAAATTATTGCCATATGGCTTACAATTGAAAAAAAAAATCTCTCCCAATTTCAAGTTAATTTGAAAGCCAGTTCAAATTAATGTGGATATTATAACACAACGATTAGAACCCTGACTCCCATGCTATTCTATGCTTATCAACCTACCACCTACCAAGTGGCTTGATTTTTTGAATCAACCTATCCAAGTTCAAGAATATTTAAGAATGGAGAATCAAATTAATTTGATTAGTTTCCTTTGTTTATTATTCCGAATTATATGATACTTTCATTATTTCATTGAGTTCAAAATGTTTGAAAAAGTAATATGATGTTACTTATTATTACAGTAAATATTTTTTTAATCGATTTATTATTATTATGATAATCTTTTTGAGTTATATTTTGAAAAATATAATAATAGAATATGATGACTAAATTGCTTAATAATTACTAATGGTTAAAAATTAATTAATGAATTAATTATGGACAAAGGTTATAATAAAGATAATGTTTGTTTACAGGTTTAATGGTTCTTAATAATTTACGTATACTCCCAATAAATCAATTGATTGAATCAAGTGTTAATTTTATGTTCAGGTTTAACAATTGAACTGCTTTAAATTTATTCAAAGATTAATATTTCTGAATCGATCTTGTGAGGTATATTTTTTATTTAGGGATAAGGCTTTATATCTATATATTAAACAATAAATTTTTACCTATTTTTTAGTATTGAATATTTTATATATTTTTGTTATAAAATTTATTACTTTATTTCTTTCAATTTTTATCTCATTAAAAATATCTCCATAAAAACTTTAAAAACTATAACTTAATATGAAATCGAATAATATTTAAAATTTAATAATATTTCATTAAATCTGAAAAATTCATACACTTATATTATTTAGAAATATTTTTAAAATTCATTAATATCTATAAAAACCTTATCAACATAAACATATTGACAACTCCTTCCACTTAACTCATAATATAAATATTAATGAATGTTTAATTAGAATTTAACTTGGTTCAGTTAATGGCAAACTTTAAAAATTAAGCATGTTATGATATATTGTTAAAGGTATGCTCCCAAGATAATAAATTAACTGCTGTGATCAATATTTAGATGTATATATTTCTAGGAACTTATATATCTTAATATAATTGTTAATATTAGTTGGCTAAAAGTTTTAAATAAACTGAGATAATAAAGTTAAATTTTTAACATTCCATTTAAATGCTCAATGTCATAATATGATAATCATAATATTTATAAAATATGAAATAAATTAATTACTTTTAAGTTGAAATAATTTGAAAAATTTCATGTAATAAATTGATGAATTAAGTCGAGTATTCTCTAATTTGAAATTAATTAAATTTAAATTAATTCAATTAATGAAAAATTTTAAAATTTATATATAATCCAATGATTTTTATAGTTGTAATATAATTATTTTATTATCATCACCAATTAGCTATTAGTTTTAATGATCGTTTAAATTATTATAAATATTATATTTTGATTTATACTTAATTTTGATATGGCAATTTTATCAAAAATGATTTGGAAATACTGAATTTAAATTATTCATATATTGTCATATGGTTTTAAATTTATCAATATAAATGAAAATTTTAACTATATTTTATTTTAATCATTTTAACATCCTGCTTCTGATATATATATATTTAGATTTTATATTACTGCTACAATTGTGCATTAATTATTCTAAATTTTTTATTATTTAATATTAGATTAAATCTATAAATCTCAGGATACAATTTATCTTAAAAATCAACTACAATCTATTATTTAAGATTGAAAAAAGTTCATTATATATTAATACAATCATTAAATATTAATTCAAATTTTAACGTTGATTTTAATGATGAAAATTTAAAAATGAATATTAGTTGAGAAAATATAATAATATAAAAATAAAAAGTGGTAAAAGTAATTAAATGAAGGGATTGGTGCCTCAACTAGAATTTATTTCGCAGGAATTGAGCCATAAATTCTTGCATAGTGAAATATTTTGACATTTCCGCTAACCATCTAGTATATACCATATAAAGTTAACTATAGCTATATATAATGTACTTTTTAGTGAATTTCAAATTTTATTTACAATTTTTTTTAAAAATAAAACATTAAATTCATTTTGTTTGGCACATTACATATCTTTTTCAATCTGAATATAATAAAATTACATCAATTAAATCTACTATACAACAATATTTTGCGGATTATCAATCATATTACATAATCTAATCAATGAATGTTTTTTGAATATATTTTTAATACAGTTTTAAATATTGCTAATCTTATAACTCATAAGTTTATTATCTTGAATAGAAAGGATTCAAGTCTTTTTCGAACTATTTATATGTTCAAATAAATTAAATTAAAATAATAATCATATGTATATACTAATATATTATTATACTCTATCTGATATGATATATTATATTTTATTTCTACTATCAAGTTAATAATGCTTCGTTTATTACTAAATAAGCTTTAATTGATATTTATCTTATATGTAGTCCTTAATACACATA
The DNA here is from genome assembly GCA_000697335.1 of Conidiobolus incongruus B7586. NCBI lineage: Eukaryota > Fungi > Entomophthoromycota > Entomophthoromycetes > Entomophthorales > Conidiobolaceae > Conidiobolus > Conidiobolus incongruus. Next base: position 13,984 of record JNEM01012189.1, read on the forward strand.
TTGCACTTAAATTTTAATTAATAAATAATCATTTTATATTCAAAAACGTTGGTTGATATAATTAGATAAAATATATTAATAAAATTTTGGTATATATTGGCTAATTAATTTAAAAATATTTTGACAAATATATGAATCATAATCAAATATTTCAAATATAATTTAGATTTTATTAAGATAATATATATTAATTAAATATAATAAAATCAATAATTACCAATTTATACTGTAATGAAATAAATAAGTCTAAAGCAAAGACAGTATACTTTTAATGACTTATAATGTTTTTACTTTATTATAAAACTCTATATTATTAATTTTTATTTAATATTTATTAATTTAGCATTAAAATTATTTATTCAATCTTAAAATATAAAAATCAAATATTATTAATTCTTTTTCATTAATTTAAATTCTTAAAATAATTAAAACAATTATAATCATAAGTATTCATATCAGGTGAATATAATAAATACGGTAATAAACCCAATTTCCTTAATAAATAAATTTTTCATAGTTTTTTTATAAATTAATTTATTAAAATTTAAAATATATAATTATTTTTTATTTATATTAGTAATAATTAGTAGAATTCTATATTAATATTTAATTTTAATTATAATTCTTTTTTTAAATAATATCTAATTTAAAATTAATATTTATAATTTTAAATTTTCAACTTATTTTTTATTTCTTGGTTAAGTTTTATTTATATTATCTATAGCTAATTTTTATTATAATATACTATTTATTTCGATAATATTAAATTATATCGCCTTTTTATTATTTATATATATAATATTACGTCAAATATAAAATAAGATTATTTTTATATTTTAATAAATTTTAACAAGTTATTATATAGGATAGCTAGCGAATATTTTAATATATAAATTATTTCAGTCATTTTAAGTTTTGTTATATGATATTTTAATTATTTTCAGATTGAATACTATTTAATTAATTATTAATTTACGATAGTTAAAATGAAATAAGTCCTTTATATCAGATTCCTTAAATTTAAGTTATTTAAAATAATTTTATTTTAACTTATTATTTGGATTTCTATTAGAATAATTACTATAAAATATTAAATATAATATATTATTTAGATAAATATTTTTAATTTATTTTGAATAAGACTTTACAATGGATAAATTTAGTTATTTGATATATTAATAATATTTTTCTTTAAAATTAAAAAATATATAAATAAATTTTAATAAATAATTAGATTTTTAATGATAATATTTAATTATATTAAAATAATATTGAATAATTTTTATTGATTAAATAATACGAAGCTATTTTTTAATTGATTTGATATATTAAAAAGTCTGAATAATTAAATATCCTTAAAATTAATTTTTACTCAATTTTTAATATATAATTATCAAATTAAATTTCATTATTAAATTAATACCCATCTTATTATTAATAACTGTTTATCATATTTTTTAATAGTTTAAAATATAAAGATAGTTTATTTTATTGAAAACTGAAATTTGTTATTTTTTCAATTTATTAATAACTATCTTCATTGATTTTCTTTGCTAATATATGTTGAAATTACCTACAGGAGTTATATACGAATCGGTTTTAATCTAGTGAAAATACCAAATATGGTAATTTATTTTTTTTAGGAAAAATTTTTATATCTTTAATTTTATTTCTTTTGTTATTATCATATAAAAAAATAATAATCGCTAATCTATGATAATAACACCACTTAGAAATAATTTTATTTTTAAAATATAAAACTTGTATTAATTATTTGATTTTTAGATATTAAATAAAAAAGCATAAATTATATTACTATAAAACAATAATCAACTTTTATTCATATCTTAATTATATTTTAATCAAAATCTATAAATAAAGTTGTTTTAATTTAACCTAAAATTTGTTTGCTATTTGAAAAAATAATATATAAAAATATTCAAAACCCAATAATTAGTTTAATTTATTCTGAATAAGTCATTTTTAATTATAATAATTATATTTATATTATTTTTATTCAACTATAAATAACTTATTTTGTATCTTAATTAATCAAAATATATGAGAAATTATATATATTATAATTTAATAGCTAATATCAAATTATTGTGATAACCTTATAATTAAATTAAAAGGTTATTTTAAGTATATCCTTATTAAATTAATGAGGAAATTATTAAATATAAAAATTAATCTCTTGAATTTTAATTAATTTGTAAACAATATCTTTAAGATAAAATTGATAATTCTAGCTATTATTATTAATATTGGATAATACTATACTTTCATAAATTATTTACAAATCATATATAGTTTTAATATATTTATGATTCACTTTTAATAATATTAAATTAAAAAGCTTTTGATATCATACTTGATTAAAACTTGATTAAATTCAATAATAAAAATTTAAATAAAAAAGTTTTAAATTTTATATTGATAAATATAAATATAAGTACATAAATACATAATTTGAAATTTAAAATCTATTTCATTTGGTAAATTGAATTTATATATTAGCAAAATTTGTATATTTAAAAAAATTATTAAATATTTGCCATTTTTAGCTCTCCTAACTGATATATTTATAATTATTTTAATTCTCAAAAATAATATTTCATAAAAAAAATTAATAAATAAATTTTATTTCAAAATTATTATAAAAAAATATTACAATTGAGTTATATTATTATAAATTATTCAAGTCCTATATTGAAATTACTCGAAACAAATATCATAATAATTGAAAATAATTTTTAATTTATATATTTGTTTATTATTACCAAAAAGTTTTAATATTAACTAAACTCATAATTAATTTGACTTTAATAACATTATTTAATTAAATAATTGAATGGTAGTAATTTTAATATAATTCTATTATTTATATAGTTATACAGATTTTTCAGGTAAATAACAATAAAAAAGTATGAATTTTGTTATCTATAGTAATATAAACAGAATTGATTTATTTAGTTAATATATTATCTACCCTATATATAGCTTATATATTATAAAGTTTCTATGACCTAAAGTTAATGTTTATCCTACTTTAATACGGTTGTACCTCAGCTATTCCTAATCTATATATAATTTTATTTAAACTGTTAATTTTATAGTTAAAGTTCTTTTATAAATCAGATATTACTCAAAATATAGTAATTTCGATACTATAGGATAAGTATATAATAAATAATTTGAATTTAATCTTAACAAGCTAAAGTCAAGTATGAACTGATATAGAGATATTAAGGTTGAGCTATATATTATAAAACAATGACATACCAATTAAAATGGTAATTATGATAGATATATAATCTAAAATTGATAAAATTAAAAAGTCACTAGTAACCTCAAATTCAAATATTAAAACATAATATTACCTAGTAATGATTAACCAAACATATAGCTATTATTTGTTCTAATTTTCATAGAAATATATCAAAAATAATTAATTATAATAAATTATTTATATTATAGCACTTACTCTCTTTTGATATAAATGAATTGATAATTTTTGATTTTACTTCAATTGCAAGGAGTATAATTTATTCATTTGATAATTATTAATATAACTATTGAATTAGAAATCATGAACATTTTTTAAATAATTCAAATAGTAATTTAATATATTTAAATTTATAATACTTTGATATTTGATAAAGAAATTTTGAAATAAATCAACTTGATAGATTATTGAATACATAGGTTTAATTAGTTAAAATTCAAATTTCAGTTAGTATTACTCTGTATTTTTAATAATGGGAATTTTTTGTGATTAAAAATAAATAAACATTTGAATATATAATATATAAAAATAGATATATAATATAAATTTAATAGTTTCTTTTATTATTAATAACTTTTTGCTATACTTTTAGCAAACTTCTAACACCTAAAAAACAATTCTTTTTATTAAAGATTGAAATTTGATGTTTCACAAACCAATTAAATTTTCCTGTAGAAATTTTCTTTCTTACAAGCTGGTTTTTTAATTACCTAAAGTAATTATAATCACATAGGTTATAATCAAAGGAATATACTAGATGTGGTAGTTTTTTCTAGTTATTTTTAATTAGATAGTTTTTTACAGCTTTAGATTTATGTATTTTATAATTATCATGCAAAATAATAAGTTTTCTTAAATTATATTGAGAACACTAATTAGAAATACTTTTATTTAAAAAAATAATATATAGTTTACTATTAATTAATTTTCTTTCAGGAACTAAATAAAAATAGCATATACTATTATAATCTATTTTAATAATTAATATTCACTTATTAACAAAATACTTATTTAAAGGGATTTGTAGAAAAAGTTGATTTAGCTTAATCTAACATCTTGATTTGTATTTTAATAAAAGATTATACATAAAGATCTAAGATTCATTAATTATAATTACTCACTGTAAAAATTTAAGCTTCTAGTAATATTTCAATAAGTTTTGTTTAGCAATAACTACTCTAGCTTTTTTTTAAGCTTTAGTTAAATTATAAGGTATCTATTTTATATTTTTATTTATTAATTTTAGTTTAAACTTTAAAATATATAAAATACTTGTAAAACTAATATTAAAGTGCTTAGATAATTCTCTAGCTAAAATAAAAAGGTACTTTTCAATATATTCTTTCACTCTATTTATAATTAAAAAAGGAATAATTAAAGTTAATCTTTTAGATTTTAACAGGTTTTAAATAGTTTTTCTCTTAGCTTTAAAATAATTTACCTAGTAATAAATTGTTGATTTAGATAATACTTTATTACCAAAAGCTGCTTATAAATTTTAAATAATTTTAAAGGGTTTATAGTTAAGTTTTACTAATACCAAAATAAAAAACTTTTGATGATTACTATTTAGTTTAAGCATGATTAAATTAAACAACCAATTTTAAAAAGTTAATTTTTTAATCAAAAAAAATTATTATATATATATATTAAAAATATATAATTTCCTATTAACTTTGTATATATTTATTTATTTCAAACTAATAATATGTTTGAAAAATCAGAAATTAAAAAATTTCCCATTATTTCAAATTCAAGGTAATATTATTAATATTGGGAGGGTTTGTGTACAAATGAGATATTTAGTCAAAAAATTGATAGATTTTTGAATATATACCTAACTTGAGTGATATTCTATACTCTATATAACTAGAATAAATTATAAAAGTATTGTCAAAATCAAGAGATATCAATATGTGTATTATTACCTGTGCAATATAAATCATAATATGACTATATTCTTGAGCATGATTATAACTATATCCTCATTCAAACAATAATTAACAATTATCTCAATTTATTGATAAAAAATCCAATATATAAAGGATGCAAAGGTATTATGAAGGAATATTTGATATGAATTTCTTTTTCATTTTAGTAATTCATAAGACTATTTTCTATGTTCAAGAAAGAATAACAGTATATAAACCTACTAAGATAGTAGAATGTGTAATTTTATTTTTATTGTAATTGTTTATTAAATTTTTAACTTTGAGTTTAATGAATATGAAAAAAACTCCACTGTTTTTTGCATTTGTTAAAATCAATTAAAAATAATATTTGAATATATAATGAAATTAAAATTTTTTTTTATATATGTAATAATAATATATATTAAAAATTTTAATTATTTTCAGTAATTTATTCATTATTTACATACTATCAATTTATGGTTTTAAATTTAATTATTATACATACAATTCATTTATTATTCCAAATATAAATTTTAATCAAAATTATTTTCTATTATTAAATTGAATTTTAAAAAATTAATCATATATTGCAATATATATATATGTATATGTATATGTATATGTATATTAATGAATAGGTAACTGTAAAATTATAAATTTAATTATTTTCAAAATAATAAATTCTAATATATATAATCTTTAAATAAAGTTTTAAAAAGGTATTTTTAATAGAAAATTACTTAAAAGTCCAATTAATATTAATTAAAAATTTCATAATAATTTACCTTACATATTTTGTTTCAAATTAATAATGAAATTTTGATTAGTTTATATGTAAAAATGGTTTGAATGAAAACTTAATATATATAATAGGAAATTATTTCAAATTGTAAAAGAATCAACAATTAATAGCTATTGCAAATTTCAAAGTTTTTTTTTATAATTCTTAGAATAATTTAATAATACTATGGTCAATTAAAATGATATTTATTTTAACTTTATTAGTAATTCTTGCTAAAGATAAAATATACTATAAGTATAATAGTAGTTAAACTAATATAATACAGAAGAAGACTTAATATAAAATAGTATAACATGGAATGTAATGGTATAATATAGAAATGTAAACAAAGTTTAATTAAGCTCCAAACTGAGATAAGTCACTAATATATTAGGATTTATATTAGGTAGTGCTAATATGCTATAATATTAACAAAAAATAGTCTCAATCTTAAAAATAATAGAAAAGATCAGAAATAATAACAATTGAGAGGAAAAAAAAACCTAGTTTATTGAATTATTTAATACTATTTATAAAATTAATTTAGATATAAAAGCATAAATTAATTATATAATTTATAGTTAATTAAACTATATAGAAATATATATAAGAATTTAGAGAACTAGTTTCTTAACATATATAATACATAAAAACATAACATCATTTATAATAATTGTTATTTATGCCATATAGTTAGTGGAATCTTATTTTTCATGATATAGCTTTTTAAGTGCTAAAAACCTATTTAAAACATGTATAAATCAATATACTTACAGCCATTTTATGAACATAATTATAATTATATTTTTAGCTTAATATCCATATTTTTTCAACTTTAAATATTTATTACTAAATATGTTTAAACTCTCATTGCTCTCCCTATTTTATTTTGGATTATTTACTATTGTCATGATTGAGAAATTAGTACTCTATATTTTAAATGTATTAAAAATATATTTAACAAGTCTATAATTGAAATTATGAGCTATTTCAATGGAGCAAAAGAATTGAAGATATTTAGAATAATTATATTTAGTATAACCATATATAATTATATATCAGCCATATTATCATATCAGACAACTAATTTTTTATATAAATTACTTATAAAGTGATTAGATCTCAATATATTATTAATATAAGATAATTGTAAAAAACCATTAGATATCTATAATTCTGTTTATTAAAATATATTTTAAATGGTATTTGCGTTTTATTTACCAAATCACCATTGGCAATGGAATTACTTGCAATATAGGATAAGTTTCTAATATTTTATTAACTATAATAATTACTGTGAATTATTATTTTTTTAATTTATGAATAGAAAAATTAATAGAGATTATTTTATATGATAATTCTGATTAAACTATAATAAAAATTTCTATATATTTTATTATAATTTAAAAAGTTTAAAATTTAGATCAAATTATATTAAATTATTAAATATAACTTAAGTAGAATAATTAATAATATTTTATATTTAAATTCAGTGTATTCCATAATATTAATAATGATTGTTTTATAGAAAATATTAGTATTATCAAAATAAATAATGAAATAAATATATTTAAAGTATTAATTTACATATAAATAATTATTCCAGTCTCAAACTATTGTTATTTATAAGCATGATTTCATTTTAATAAAGTTGTGTAGAATTTTGATATTTCAAATTTTCAATTGATATAAAAATTACACAATGTATATACCAACTCTATCAGCTAGCTGATAACATTTATCTTGGTTTATGTTCAATAAATAGTTTAATGGTTTATATGTAATTATAATCGCAAACATTGATTATATAATTTTTTATTATTAAATTAAGAAATATAAATATCATATTTTTTTCACATGAATTGGTAACACTAATATAAAATATTTTAATTAAAAATTGAATATAATTATCATATCTAACATCAAGTTAAATATGTTTAATATTATTAATACCCGCATACTTAATACATCAATATAGAGATAATAATTATACTCAAAGTTATTATCCAATGTGTTTTTATTAAAATTTTTCAAGTCTATTCAAGTTAGTTATATTTAAATTTTCAAATACCCAAATACTACAATAAATTTGATATATTTTGAGATTAAATTTATCATAAGGAATATCAATAAGAAATATTATCAGTGCTGAAGAATGTCTTTTTATTGCAATGATGTAATTTTTCAAATAAGAAAGCATTTACTTGAAATAATCTTTAAGAATTATTAACGCTCGAATCTGATTACTGTAAATTATTTAATTAAAATAGTATATTTCGAAATAATAATCTATCAAATATGATTATTTTAAATATATTTTATAAGAAAATATATAGTTTAGTTGAATTATTTAGTTTATATTACATCCCCTTTGCTTTGTTACTATAACAACTTCAAAATTATGGTATTAAGTAAATTTCAAAATCATTAATGTCACTAAGCGGAATTTTAATTTATGTCATAATCGAATAATAAAAAGTGAGATTATAGATACTTATTAGAAAATTTAATTAAATTTATATGTATGTATTATAGTTGTAATATAATTAATAATACTTTAAATATGAACAACATTGTATAATAAACACTTTAAATTCAAATTTTTCAAATTACATATAAACAAATAACTCAAATATGATAAAATTAAGTACAATAAAGAAAGTCATAACAAATAGAAATTCATCATAAATCATATTTGAATAATTTTGATTGATATTAGTATATTGCTCATATTTTGAGTATACAAATAAGATTATGAAATTATTATATCATTAGCAATATTTTTTTTAGAATTCGAGGGAAAATATTGAATGATGTAATTAACTATAATAGCCCTTAATAAATTTTCAATATTTTTGAAATATCAAAAATAATAAATTTAAGAATTAAATCAAATATAAAGAAAGTAAAGTTTCAATATCAAATTTTAAAGATTTTTCATACCCAAATAGAATCATAATTATTCTAATTTAGTATTTAGAATTTGAATGAATTAATTGATTATCATTAAATCAATTTGATAAATTGTATTCTAGATAAATTGATATTATTAATATTACGAATTGATATAGTTTCTAAATATACTTTAAATTATAATTAAGTTTGATAAAGAGATAATACTTAGAATTCATCATCTTATCAGTAAATAATTGCTTTCCAAAAAGGTTAAATACTTTGAATTCATGATAATAAAAAAATATTAAAATTAGAAAAATATATGTATTGAAAGAAATTATATAATATATGCTATAATAATATTACAATGATAATATTATAGTATAATTTTAATGACTCTATCCTTTCATTTGTCATCGATTTGAATATGGCATATTATTTAATTCAAAAAATCAAGTAATGAGACTATATTAAATTAAGTTTATCAAAGTTGATATTTCCTACAATATAAGTTAAAAGTGGTCAATATTATAGGTGGGTATTTTTTTGAATATTGTTGGATAATACTATAGTTAATAAAAACCCTAATTATTTTATTGCTAAATAATATCAATATTGTTAAATTGACTTGAATTTTTTTAACTGATATAATATAACATTATAAATAACTTTAAATTCTTTTTAAATTGAAATATTACTATAGAATTAAAGAATTGGGAAATTTTTTAATTTCTGATTTTTCAAACATATTATTAGTTTCAAATAAAAAAATATATACAAAACAAATAGAAAAATAATAGTTTTGAATTAGATATATATATATAATAATTTTTTTTCAAAAAAATTATTTTTTAAAAATAGTGATTTAATTAAATTATGTTTAAACTAAATAATAACCATCAAATGTTTTTTATTTTAGTATTAATAAAACTTAACCATAAATCCTTTAAAATCATTTAAAATTTACAAGCAGTTTTAATAATAAAATATTATTTAAATTAACAATCTATTATTAGGTAAATTATTTTAAAGCTAAGAAAAAAATTACCTAAAACCTATTAAAATCTAAAAAATTAATTTTAATTATTATTTTTTTCATTATTAATAAAATAAAAAAATATATTAAAAAATACCTTTTTATTTTAACTAAAGAATTATCAAAACACTTTAATATTAGTTACATAAGTATTTCATATATATCAAAGTTTAAATTAAAATTAATCAATAAAAATATAAAATAAATATCTTATAATTTAACTAAAGCTTAAAAAAACTAAAATAGCTATTATTAATTAAAACTTATTAAGATATAACTAAAAATCAAGGTTTTTATAGTAAATTATTACAATTGATGAATCTTAAGTTCTTTTGTATAATCTTTTATTAAAGCATAAATTAAAGTGTTAAGTTAAATTAACCCCTTTTATAAATTCCTTCAAATAAACACTTTATTGATAAGTGAATATTAATTATTATAATAGATTATAATAGTATATACTATTCTTATTTAATTCTTAAAGGAAAATTAATTAATAATAAACTTTATATTTTTTTAAATAAAATTATTTCAAATTAGTATTTTTAATATAATTTGAGAAAACTTATTATTTTATATAATAATTATAAATTATATAAATCTAAAGCTATAAAAAACTTTCTAATTAAAAGTACCTGGAAAAAACTATCATATTTAGTATATTTTTTAGATTATAACTTATGTGATTATAATTGTTTTAGGCAATTAAAAAACCAGCTTATAAAAAAATTTCTATAAAAAAATTTAATTAATTTATAAAATATCAAATTTTAATCTTTAATAAAAAAATTGTCATCTAAATCTTAAATCCTTGCTAAAAATATAGCAAAATGTTATTAAAAATAAAAGAAATTATTAATTTTATATTTTATATTTATTTTTATTTTTTATATATTAAAATATATATTTTTTTCAATTACAAAAAATTCCTATTATTTAAATTATAAAGTAATAATATAAAATATATTTTCAAGCTTAAGATATCAATATTAATGATTAATATTATAAAACTTTTTTAAAAAATATATTAAATTAAAGTTTACAATATATGATTTATTATTGTATTTTCTAATTATATTATTTAAATTAGAGTTTTAATGAATTATAATAGAAATATAATAATTTTAATTATTTATTCTAATTTTTATAATTTTTTTGAATATGATATTATAGATATATAATAGATTTCCAAACTACATATTAAGAAAAATATATAATATATTTTTTTTCTAATTATATTTACTAAATATAACTATTATTAATTAAGATTTTTAATTTAAGAATTTAAAATTAATTATATTGATATTAAAAAATAACTATTAAAAATTTTATATATCAATATTATTATTTTTCTTTCGTAAATCCTTTTTAATTATTTTAATATATAAACTGTATATAAAGATTAATATTATTAAAAACTATTATAGATTATTAAAACTTATTTTTTAATATTAAAAACATTATATTAAAAATTTATTAAAATTTAAAGAATTAGTTTAAATTGGTATGTATTAAATATTGATAAAATAAAGAATATACCATAATTT
>JNEM01012197.1:0-25549 GCA_000697335.1 Conidiobolus incongruus B7586
GAATTATAAATTAAAATATCTGATTAATTTAAATTATTCTTTTGATATAAATTATAATCAATATATTTTATTTATAAGAAAATAATAATTACTATATTAAATTACAAAAGTAAATTATAATAATATATACTATCCTTTTTTAGTTCTTAAGGAAGAATCAATTAATTATATAATTTTTAATATATATTAAAATAAAAGTAATTTTTATAGAATTTGAGGATATTTATTATTTATATAATAATTATATAATATAATAATTAAAGCAATTAAAAGTTTTGTATTTAAAAATATTTAGAAGATATTGCTATATCTAATATATTCACTAGTTTATAATTTTTATAGCTATAATTACTTAGAATAATTAAAAATCAGCCTATAAAAAAGACAATTTACACAAAAAAATTTAATTGGTTTATATAATAGTAAATTTTAATATTTAATAAGAAAAACTATTTTTTAAGTGTTAAAAGCTTATTAAATATACGGCAAAGAGTTATTTAAAATAAAAAAAAAGTATTAGTTTTAAATTATATATTTATCTTCATTTCTTAAAATTTAAATATTTATTTATTTTCAATTTCAAAAAATTTTGAATAATTAAAATTTAGTTTATTAAATATAAAACAAAATTCAAATTATTAACTTGAACTAAAACACTATAAAAATATATTGCAGAATTATTTCAAATATATATATATATATATATATATTTGTTCTTATTTTTCACATCTCAATAATTTCAAATATTCATAATTAGAAAGAATTAGTAAAATATCGACATATTGATAATATATGATATCTTCTATTGCTTGACTAAAAATGGTCTTGAAAACAAAAGAATAATGAATATATTATGGTTCTTTTAAAGTATCATTTTTAGATATAAAACATATTGTTAATTTGGTAACAATTAAGTATTATATTGGTTACGTATCAATTCAATGATTAATATTCTTTAATTCTTTAAATTGATTCCAATTTTTAAACTGGTTTCTATTGAACTTTCTGAATTCATACATATTTAGTCTAATTCAAATCATGAATAGTTGTTTCAAAAATATGAATATTATGGGATTTTGATTTAAGTTAATTTTACCAACATAATTCATTAATCAACTTTTTCAATCAAGTGTAAAGGAATAAAACTGGTTAGTGAACTAAAAAAGCAACATAAATTCAAAGAATATAGTAATAAAAACATTGTGAATGCATTTCTTTTGAAAATCATTTAAATTTCTTATAAATTGAATTTTAGAAAGGATTTTAAGAACTATATAATTAAAATCAAAATTTCATAAATAACAGATTCACTCATCTTTCACTACTCATACTTTGAACACGACTAAGAAATTTTAAAATTAAAAATACGGTTATTAGATTGATATTATACTGAATTTATTAGTTTTACATATTCAAATAACAATGTATTTGTTTTATTAATAAATCAATAATTGCAACATTTGTGATACTTAATAATATTAGATCAAACTCAAGGATATCACATAATAATCAGATAAAAAATTATCGAATTACTACAAAGCAAAAAGTTATGTTTCGAAGTTTTCAATTACATTGACATTCAATGCTGATGATCACCACCATTATTTCCACCATTCACAGCATTCAAAATCTGACCTCCACCAAAATCGGCTAACAGATTGATAGGATTGTGGTAAACTACAAATTTGAGTAAGGCACCGATAAATCCAACTACATCACCTTTAGCAAGGACTCCAAGATATTGAGGAACGTCACTGATGGCATGACCAAGAGTGTGCATGTATAAATTTCCCAAAAGGTTGCCACTACCAGGTTTATGATTCTAGAAATCAAGGCTATTATGATCTTCATGAGGAATTGCAAAAACCATTAAAGGAAATAACAGTAGGAAGAATGATAGTTTCATGTTGTGTAAATACTTAGCCAATTTGGAGAAAATGTTAGTATAAAGATACTTTTAAGATCTTTACAACCAAATATATACTCAACGAACTTCCTAGGTTAAGTCATCATTTACAAAGTGGCAGCTTCGAAGAAGAGCGCCTTAACCGCAATATTATACAATGCTTGTAATTTTTCCACTGATAATGTCAGGGCCATTTAAGATTGCCAAAATATTCTAATAAACCAATTAATATTAAAATAATTTAATCAAAAATTTGAATCTCGTACTTTATGTGTAACTTAACAGAAAAAAAATCTGAGAATTTTAATTAGTATTATTGATAAAATTTTAAAAGTAATTTGATAAATGTATTCGATCACTGGTTCTTTAATTATTTAATTAATTTAATTTTCATAAAATAGCTTATATATAAAGGTATGAATTGTGGTATAACTAGTTTACATCAATAATGGATGAGTAAAAAGATTATCAATGATCAACTATGAATTACCATCTGACTAATATTCAATATAAACTCAAAAAAATTAAACTGAAAGATACTCTGGTGTTTCGCTCATAATTCCAAATTTAGATGAATAAACGATTTATATATTACTAATTCTAAAAATAAATTGTACAAACTTCATCAATTAATTTGATGATCAATATCCTAGTCAATAACTCTCATTTAGAATATTTTATTATGTTACAAAATGATATTAATTTATTATTTATATACTCGAACCTCAAAATGGCAATTGTTTAGACATGTCAAATATTGCTTAATTTTTCATTTTTTCTAATTATTATAATAATTATCAAATATTATATTATTAAGAATGAAATAATGAACATTAGTTAATATCAAAACTATTTTTATAATGTAATATATAAAAAAGGACATGACACTATATATTAATTATACATACTAGTGCTAGCTATTATTTTAAACGTGATATATATATATATATATATATATATATATATATTCTAACAAAAATCAAAAACATAAAAGCTAATATCATTAAATACAATTCAAAACAAAACTAATACCATTTATAAAGGGACTGATATTAGCCATTTTTATTATCAATAATAATATAAAAAAGTAAAGTAAGCCTAATCCGAATCCAACAAAACTAATATATCTAAATAATATAAATCTATCAATTCAATTATAAACATAGTAGTAAAATAATTAACTCAAGGTACATAAATATTATTCAAAAATATTACAAAATTAACTAGTTATAAATATAAAGTACCATATATCGCGCATATTATTATTGATTTAAACATATGGAATTTCACTATATTATTGAATGAAGGAATTATGGAAAATATATAAAATATTGTCAAATTTGATATAGTTAAATATATATATATATATATATATATATATATATATATATATATATATATAGATCAAATAATCAAAATTGATCTAATCAACAGTAATATGTATTAATTGTTTAAGTGATATCTATATTCAAATAATTTCAAATATTTAATATAAATACAAGTTATTCATTTTAATCTAAAAGTAATATTAATATAAAAATTCAAGAAACGATTATTTTTATATTGTATATTAAACCTTATTGAATTTATAAATATAAATTTTTTTATTATTAAATTTTGATTATTTTTATTTATAATTAATTAATATAATTGAGTAAAAATTTCTAAATTCTAAAAATATATTAAATCAAAATTAATTAATTTTATTAACAATAAAATTCAAATTATAATACTTGCCTAGATTTTAATTCAATTATATTACACCAGTTTCAAAGGTACTATTCAATGATTAAATTCCACCTTTTGAATATAATAATAGCCATTAATCACTTTTACAATCTAATTTTTACCGTTAACAGCTTTCAAAATTTGGCCTCCACCAAAGTCAGCGAGCAAATTCACAGGATTATGATAAAGAGCAAATTTAAGAATTGTCTGAATAAATCCCAATATATCGCCCTTAGCTAAGATACCCAAATAATTAGGAATATCACTAACTACATGGCCAAGTGTATGCATATACAAATTCCCAACGACATTACCTTCGCCTGGAACATGGTTTTGGAAATCGACACTGCTATTCTCACCATGAGGCATTGATCGAATAATGATAGGACAGAATAATAAAAATTTAGATAGTTTCATGTTGATTATGTATTGATAGCCGATGGAATATAAAATAGAACTATTGTAGATATTAGTACATCTCAGAGCTGAATATATATACCCATTTTGATTTTAGAGCTAAGTCATCACTATACCAAGTGGCAACTTCGCAATGAAGCCCCTTATCCGCAATGGTACACCATCATTATAGTTTTTAATTGTTTATCGCAACACCACCAAACAATTGCCATTTTATTGGAATGAACCAATTATTCAGAGTTTATAGAGAAATTTATTCAATTATATATTGATAATGTAACATACAAAAATCTTGTGAATCAACAAAATGAATCATTAGTTTTAATATTTAACCAAATATCAACTCCTTGCAAGGACCTATTTTTTAAAAATAATGTGTATTTTATTATAATATAAAAGTTTATTTAAAATATAATACTAAAGTACTTTAAAATTTATTCGTAATATTATAATAAAACAATAACATGTATCTATCTTATTAATTTTCAACTATAGGGATATCAAATGTTTGGTACTTATATTCTGTTATAAGTCAATTCTCTAAATTTTAAAATTTAATATCTATAATATTTACCATTCATTCTTAATTTGAAAAATTTTCCATCATCCTTATCCATTTTACAAATTGAGCACATTCAACGAATCACTGTTTAATACTGATTAATTATAACATAATAATTTTAAAATCTATTTAATAATTTTTGGCACAATTTAATGAAATTTTTTAAATAAATTAATTTTATTATTAATTAAAATTTCTTTAGCTTTCATACAATATATTATCAAGTTAATTACTACATTATTAATATTAACTATTTATTTTTTATATTAAAAAATCAATTATATTACACATTAATTTCTGACATTTCATAATGAAAAATTATTGTAAAATCATATAATAAAAATAATCTTTTTTTTTAAATATTTTTCTTTATTTTAATATATAAAGTATTTGGGAAAAAAAATTTAAAAAATCATTTGAGAATTATTCTTAAGCTAATATTGTACTTGCATTAGTTTTTAATTCATCTAATAACTAATGCTGATTGACTCAAATATTGAATTTTAACTTAAAATAATGGGATCAAAGTAGTAGGACTCAGATAAGAATTATGTAGTTTTAATTTCTAAATTTGGTAATGGGATTGAAAAATTGATTATTCTTAAAATATTTGGAAATAATACTTGAAATAAATATTGAGTTATATATTGAATTAAAGATCCAAGTTAAACTTTAAATATTGGTTACAAAAATAATATTTCAAATATTTCCAAATTAAATAATATTTTAAATTATAAGGAGTTATTATAAAAGTTGAATTATATAAATTTTATATATATTAAATATTTTAAATTTATTTTTATCAATTAATTCTTCAAAATTCTAAAAATATTTTTTTTAATATTAGGCCAACTCAAATCTATCCTGATTCTTGATTTTCTTGATTTTTTTGAAAAATGTTAAAAATATATTTAAATATATCCCAAAAAAAATTCAGTGATATTTTCCTATAATTAACTTTAAAGTTTTAAAATAATTAATAATCAAGTATTTGTCTTCTAAAACTAAAAAATATATAGTATTTATCAAAATCACCCCACTAGTTTTATTTTTTTTATTATGCTTAGTATAAAAAAACAATAGGGTTCTTTATTACCTTTATTATAATTAACTTTAATAAGAATATAAATGATCCAGCAATTTTAAGATTATTATATAAACTAAAAACCTTAAGATATATATCTCTATACTTATTATATATACTATACTTGTTATAATAGTCTATATATAAACTTCTTTTTAAAGAAAATAATTTCAAAAAATAGATAAAAATGCTAAGTATTAAGTTTTTTTAATTTGCCAATATTCTATAATTATATATAAATTTCATTTCTTTTTATCAAGGAAAATAAGCATCTTTAGAGATTTAGTTAATAGTTACACTTTACCAACTATTTCATAAAAAAGCATTTTTAAAAAATATAGCAAAAAATTTTAAATAAGAAAAGGAACTATTATTTTATATATTAAAAAATTATATATTCTATTAAAGAAATACTAGAAGATTAAATAATTTGGCTAGAATAATATTATAATATAAAAAACCTTATTTAAAACAACCCCCCTTTAATAACTATATTAGTTACTTTAATAATAATTATATTATATTTAAAGATCAATTTATTTTTTACATATAGTTATATTACAACAGAAAAAGCTTATATAGCCTTTAATATATAGCTGTTATATTATTTTTAAATAAATTTATATATTTTATGTTTAGAAATTATAATTATATTATTACTCTAGTATTTTAAAAATATTCAAATTATTGAATAAATTAAATAAATATTTTAAATAAGGAAAATATATTCTTGTAATTAATAATAAATAATATAATTATTTTATACTTATTTTAATTTATTATTAATAATAAATAAGTATATTTATTTTGTGTTTTTTATAAGTTATATTAATTATTTGCAATATTGACAACTACTTATATTATTATTATCAAATCAAATAATCTCAACTAATCCTATAATTATTAAGTTATCTGTCATTATTTGATTTCACCTTTATTGATAAAAAGGGGGGGAAAAAGAGACAGACCTTGTTAAAATTTAGCTTAGAATAAAAGATAAACTTACCCTTTTTTTTACCATTTTAATTATAAATTCTGATTATATATATAAGAAAAAAAATCCAATATTAATAATAAGTTTATATTTACTATATTTTAAAAAAATTAAATTAAAGTTGTTTTTCCTTTTATAAAATAAAAAATAGAGGAATTTAATATTATATATAATAAAAAATGGTTTATAGTAAAAAGAATTTTCAATATCTAAAAAACTATCTTTCTTTGTTTAGAGTTATTATCTTATTATATACAAAATATAAAAGCTTATTAATTTATTGCTATACTTATTTATATAATTATTTTTCTTTATACTTTTATTTTTAATAAATAAAATTTTAATTTAAAAAAAGAATTAAAAAAGAAATAAATAAAAATATTAATATTAATCATAATAAACAAAATATAATCAATATATATAATAGCCTTATTAGATTAAATAAATCAAACTGATAATATTATCATAAACTAATACTTAGTTGATTATTTTAAATGTATTCTTTTAATTATATTTTGTTTAGTAATAAGAATTATATAAACTAATTCCTCTTTTTAAAATTTTTTTATATTAATTATAAAAGTTTTTCTATTAAAAATTATTTTTGTTTTGATAATTATAATTAATATTCTTTTTATGATTATTATATCTTAATTTATTATCTTAAGATTTTATTTTGCTCTTGTATGCTTTCTTTAATAACTTTAAGGAAAAGAGAAAATTAAGTATTTTTCCTTTTTTTTATTGTTTCTTATATTTCTAAAGATTTTACTTAAAGAAGATAATTAAAAATAAAAGCTACTACTATTTTATTCTTTATTATTTAAAATATTTAATTCCTTATAATAAGATTAATAATATAATAAAAAAGCTATAAGAGCTATATTAAAGGCTTTAAAAATTAAATCATCTTATATTATAATAATATAAACTATTGTAAACAAAACATTGTTTATACTATATTATTTATTTGTTGGAACTTGTTTAGTAGCTTTAAATTTGTAAATGAGAGTCTTTATATAATTAAATATTTTATTAAGTTTTTTTCTTAACTTTAAGTAATCTATTCCTTTTAAAATAAAGATAGAGTTGTATATTTGAAAAAAAGCATTTGACTTGTTAAAACACCAAGATTTATAGTTTTTTTCTTGGTTTAACCAACTAAGTATAGCTTTTATTAAATATAATTCAAGGGAGCTTTTATTGTTATTACTAGTATTAATAATAGATGACATAAGAGAAAAAAAAGATAAATCTTAGAAGTGATGTTCTTGTTAGTAAATTTGTGTAATATTTAACATAAAATAAAAGTTGTTTAATTGATATAGAATAAAGTTACACTGTTGTAAAATGTAATAATATACTTTTAACTTTATTTTCATAGTTTATGGGAGAAAACAAGTAGATTTTATAAATCAAAAAAAATGGTAAGTTATTTTTTTATGACCAATTTTTTTGATTTTTTTGGCTGAGTGACTAATTTTTTCAAAAACCAAAATCAGTCAAACTGAAAATTAGAAAAAATAGGACAGATTTGAATTGGCTTATTATTTCAAAATTTTATTGGTGAATTATTCCAAATTGGGAATGTATTTGAATTTCAAATCAAATTATATAATAAAAATTAGTAGAAACATAGTTTGTTATTGGTTCATTGTCAACAAACTAGTTGAGTGATTTGGATTTAAGAGTTTAAGTTATATTGTTATGTTTATCAATATATTATCTGATAAATTTTAAGATTAAATATATATATATATATATATGTCTATTGTTCTTGTTTTTTCTGTATATATTATATGATGATATACCAACAGTTGAGGTATTGGTACATAAGATATTCTATTAACAGATTAGTCCATTTGAATTTATTATAAAAACTCTCATAAAAATGGCAATTTATAATAGTTAATTTGGTTTTAGTATTTATAAAATAAAACATACATCTATCTTGGTTATAATATTAAAATAAAAAGAATAATAAAGCTATTATAAAACTTGGTTAATATAAGTGAATTATAATATTAATCCATTCGGAAATATATCTAAAAATTATATAATTCGTTTGAGCATAATGATGGTTTATCATTAGCTAAATAACAGACTGATATAAAATTGGCTTTGATTAATCGATAATAAATGACAATAATTAAGTTAAAATAGTAATTTTATATTTGATATAGTCTTATATTTATACTATTTTAAAAGATTTCTGAAACATTATTTTATTTCTAAATATTATTTATAATATAATTGTAATTGTTTCTTAGTATTTTAGTAATCATTGAAATATATTACATTAATTTTTAACTTGATATAAACTATATTATTAGTTATTATTTAATATTATTAACTTTATGCATATTCTTTCTAGTAACTAATATATTACATAATATTGTTACTAACAGATTGATTTTCTTAATACTGGATACTTTCTACCATTATTTTATAATATAATTTATGATATATGGATGTATCAATTTATTTCATATACATATTTATTGAATTAATTTAATAAAAATAAGATTCAAATCATTAAGTTCAAATTGACTATTTATAATATATTTATCAATTATAATAATATAATAAAAAATGTTTGATTAATTTTAATAAATTAACCATTTAAAATTTCATATTTTAAAATATTAATAACTATTTTAAAAATATTATATTCATTTTCTTTATAATTATAAATTATTACTTATTGTTAAATATAATCAAATTTAATGATTGATAAAATTCATATAATACTAATAATTTAAAAAAAAATTTTCTATTTGATTTGAGCATTAAAATTATGATTTATTTAAAATAATAAATTAATAAAATTATTGTTAATATATATACTTTTCTTGATAATTGTATTAACTAATTGAAATATCAGATTTCAAGAATAAAAATTTAATTTATTATAATATGAATGTAGAATTGAATTAGATTTCAATTTTTTAATTTAATTAATAACAGTGTTTGTGATTTTGTTAGTAATAATATTAAATCAAAAATTCATTCTTTAAATTCAATATTCATTCCATTTATTATAAGATATAAAAGTTATAATAATGAAAATTAATTGATCAATAAATCAATGTTAAATTTATTTTGTCTTATTATATAATGTAAATGTGCAAATTTTGAAACATTTTGTAATTTTATATATTAATTATAGACATGTAGAGTTGAAAGAGATTCCCGTATAAATGATAGAAATGCGCTACTCATGTCAAGATACAAATTGTATTCATCAGTTTTTGTATCATTATCAAATTTCAATTGGTAGCAGAATTTTCGGAAGCAGCTGGTTGAGCTTGGACTTTAGGGGGAGTAGTTGCACCATTTTTACTACTATTAGTATTGCGAAATCGGTTAACGAACCCACCTAAGCGATCGATATTGAAATTGGGGCCCATATCCAGATTGTCGGCACACAGTCTTAAATTTTTAGTTCGGAGTTTACGCATCACTTTCCAGCAGAGAGATCGGTCGGTATTCACATTGAATCGATCATTTTCGTCAAGCTTTTGCTTCAGATCCAATGCCATGTTGGCGTAGACGGAGCCTGGAATGGGATCGAGACCTGGAAGTTGCCCTTTCTTCTCACCGTACTCCTCGTTAATTTTTTGATAGTGACTGAATTTGATCGGACTCTGTTCATTCAAGAACCGAGAGTAATTAGGTCCTTCGGACTGTTCGATTTTCGCCCTTTTGGCGCTAACTTCAGAATCGATAGCTTCTCGTTTCTTATTATATAGCTCACCTTTAATCACAGTATAATTCGGTGGTTGATTTTTGGTATCAAGATTTTTCGAAAGTTCTTCAGTCTGTTTTTGAAATTCTTTTTCAACATCTTGTTCCTGCTTGGAATTAAAAATGAACCTTTTAGCTTTTTTCATTAAATTCCAAAATCTTTCGCGTAGAATTGCTTCTTGGATTAATTTTACATCATTCCATCCCATTATCTTGAGATACTTGTAACAATCATTTTCAACCTTTTGAAACCAATCTTTTTTGTCGGAATATCTCTTCTTAGCATTGGGTAATTCACTAGATAATAATTTCGCAAAGTGGGGAAGGTCACCGTCGTTATTAACTGTTAGTCTCAAATAATCCAAAATGATAAGAATTTCAATAAGAGTATGCTTGAAGTGTTGGAAATCTTCCTTGGATTTCTCTGTCCTGTGTGAACGTGAACTACCTCTAGTTTTGTAATCGACTTCGACCAAAAATTTATTAACTAGTTTTTGAAAATCTTCAAAGTTATTGCTGTTCTCTAATATAACTTTGGGCTTAGCTAAATATTGATTCAAGACTTGCATAGGTTGTTCGTAGAAAGGGCCATTCCAATCAACAGCTTGTGGATTGATAGTATTGGGAGGAAGTCGTCTAGTAAAATTAAACTCGCCAAAATGATTTGTTCCAGAGGCATGCGTATAATCAATAACGGCGTTAGTAAACCATCTAATTTGACCTCTTTCGACCGAGTATTTATCCCCTTCCAGCCTGTTTAAAATAGTATTGGTTACTTTGACAATATCGGCAGCGAACAGAGAATAAGTGTTA
Source organism: Conidiobolus incongruus B7586 (assembly GCA_000697335.1). Taxonomy (NCBI): domain Eukaryota; kingdom Fungi; phylum Entomophthoromycota; class Entomophthoromycetes; order Entomophthorales; family Conidiobolaceae; genus Conidiobolus; species Conidiobolus incongruus. The sequence goes on from JNEM01012197.1 coordinate 11,252, forward strand.
TTAATAATAATGAAAATATCCACTCGATTCATTAAATAGTTTAAAAAATTGGGCAGTTGGTTGAATGGAATCAATTTTGCTACTTTTAATAAGGATTGAGCAGGTAAATATTTACTAGTAAAACCTATTTCCAGAAATTACTATAATTAGTTTATTTTATAAACAATTAATAAATTTGATTACCATTTTGACTACAGCTATAACTAAAATCTAAAATATTACCTATTTGACCTATAAAATCTTTATCCGAATCTCGAATCAATTCCGACTAAAACCAATTAAAATTAATAAAATAAAAAATAAAAAATAAAAAATAAAAATTAATAAAAATTAATTACAATTTTATCTTGAATCAAACTTTTAAAAACTACTTCAAAATATGAAGTATTCTTATCATCTCGAGATTCAAAATGTTCTGAATGTTGCTTTAATTCTTCAATCTCTACTTCAAATTCCTTAGACTGATACTCTTTGGAAATAGGGCGTAAAGCAATTTGGTCAATTATTGGTTTTAAGTATACTTTAATAGTTTCATAAATTGGTATCATTTTGAATTAATTCTTGACCCTTTTTATTAATTGGAATGTGTTGTAGTGATTGGGAATTTGAAATTAATTTATTTATTAAATTGAATTCATAAATTATGGGACAATCTTTTAACAATTTTAATTATTCTTTAAATCTTAACATCAGCTTTGATATAAATATCGTTGTTATTTAATTGTAACAAAATACTCGAGTTCATTAAAGTTTTAATATTATTATAGATTTTGTTATTTAGTAGATAAGAAATGAAGCTAAACCTTTGAATTATATTTCAATTACTACTCCCGGCATTTCCATTGATTATAAGTACAATTATTCAATATTTAATCAAGGCCTAGATAAATTTTAAGTTGTAATACAGATACTTGAATATTATTTAATGATATTATTTAGATCTAAATAGTACAGTGCTAACCACGCTATTGTTATCATTAGTCAAATATGGTCAATTCTTACTATTCTTTTTTCTTCTAAATACAAGAATAAGTTGAAATCTTATGAACCAATTTTAGATATTAGGATAAATTTGGAAAGGTTAAATTCCTGTGTAATCTAATCAACTCTGGCTTTACTTAATTTCTGATATCAAATAAAACATTAAACAATAAGAACAAAATATCTAATATAAAAAATATGTTATATATCAGTTTTTTAGAAAATTATAAATAAGACTAAATTATTTTCTTACTTTTAAAATATTTTTCTATATAAAACCCATTTTGGGTGTTAGATCATGAATTATTACTTAATAAATTCTAAACTTAATTATAATAAATAATTCAGAGTAATTATTCATGAAATCATAATTCCCTATAAAGTTTAAAAATTAAATTCTTTGAATTCATCTTTAAAAAAATTACTATGAAATTATTAATTTAGTTACTAATTTAAAATGCACAATTTAATAAGGTTATTTATAAGTGACTACCTTATCATTTGATTTTTTTATATCAAAAAATCATAATTTTATCCTTAATAAAAAAATCAATAAATAATATACCTATTGAAAATACTAAACCAATTGTATTTTTTAATATTTTGAAAAATAAAAGTTAATCAAATAATTTAATATAATCAGACAAACTTATAATTACTGTTTAATTGATATTAAAAAAATAATATCTTTTGAACTAAAACAAATTAAGAGTTAAATATTTCAATTTAAATTATTTAAAACCAAAATAAATAGTTTTTAAAGCTTAAGAATTTATATTCAAAATAATAATTTTTATTAAATACATAGAATCAGTTTTTTGAAATAAACAAAAATAAGTTTGATTCAATTAATCTTCATTTTGATTTTTAAAAGGTGAGTGTTTTATTCTTACTTATTATTATGGCAAGCCAATCCAAACAAATGAACTAATATTTTTTTCAAAACAAAGTTTAGTACATTTTATCCATATATTCTAATGATGTCAGAATTCAAAATTGATAGTTGAGCATTTGAATAAAATAATATTAAAAGAAATTTTAACTATTAATCCAAATTAAATATTTATAATAAATTAATTTTATATTGGCTTATTAATAAAATAAAAAAAGATATATTGGAAGGATAATTGTCTTATTTATTTTTATAATAAAATAAAATTAAATTATTTACAAAAAGAAATCTACATAAAATATTCTAAATTATATTAGCAATTAAAATTACTAAAGCTAAAATGAAAAACATTTTAAGGTACATTAAAATTTTAATATATTAACCATTAAATAATATTTTATTGTTTTGGTAATTTAATTTAAAACTCAGAGGATAATGAGAGGAGGCAATAAATATCATAAAAGTAAAAATATGAGAGTAAAATTAATACAATCTTTTCACAAATTTAAAGCAAGCTTACTCAACAAAAAGAGAACACCTTTGGATAAGGAAATCATTTGCAAAAACCATCACATAGGTGAAATATATGGTAATCGTAGATGTTTGCATACATAACTTAGAACTTTTAAGTGTCTTTAATATCATGTAAAGATGGATTAAGACATTAATTACACTAAAACCATACTCTTTCACTATCCAACATTCAATTGAGGCAGTCTTCTAGGATTGGCATTGGGGTTTTCCCTCTAGGGGCTCTGGACTCCATACAAGTAATGTATAAGGGTGATCAAATTTGATCAACTTTGGACAAGTTTAATCGTAATTGATAAAACATTAACATAAAGTCAAATTAAAAATTATTGAATATAAAAAATACAAATTTTTATTTAAAGAGAATACAGCTAATATAAATTAATCATCAGATCCATCATTGTAACCAGCAGTATCGTTAGCACCCGAATCTGTTTGAATAATTTCATGATCTTCTAATTTGGAGACGTGAGGTGAAATTAATTTAGCCATTGCAAAGGAGCTCATTGTTTCAACGCCAAACACGCTTTTCAGCTTCTCATCATTTAAAATATTTCTACGATCGTTGGGATCTTGCAAATCGTGCTCTTTAATATAATTCCAAATTTGCTTCGTAATTTGAGGACGGCTTAACTGTGAACAGCCCAAAAATTCGGCGAGTTGAGCACTTAGCTTTAAGGGTCGGTTAATACCTCCCGTTCTGGGCGTCTTTGTCGCAGAAGACTTAGATTTTTTATTCTTTCTCCTCTTTCTAGGTTGGGAACTTCCATCACTATCATCCTCTTCTTCATCCTCCATTTGTTTACGAGTGACAAAATCTTCGTAAATTAAAAGAATCAACTGTTTAATTAAATCTTTATCTTCCACGAATTCGAATTCCAATCGATCTTCTAACTCCTGTCTAATTTTTTTTATTGTTATCGTTTCAATATCGTCGCTATGATTTAAAATATGTTCGATAATAGGTAAATAAACTAAACGATATTTTTTAGGAAATTGTTCTATAGAATTGAATTTGACATCGTTCGAAGTATGAATTGGTGGTGACGTTTCGTTGATTTTATTATTAGGTATTTCGTGTTGGTATTGGCTGTTGTTACTATTATCATTATTATTATTATTATTGTTGTTGTTGTTGTTGAGAATACTAGTTTCAACAGGGTAATTCATTTCTGCAGTGTATGACGTCATTACTGTCAATTTTATAATATATTATTTTTAAAAAAAATTGAACTTTTGAAAAGGAATAATCACTGCTATAAAGTACTACTGTATATATCAGCTTTTATATTGATTAATGATAATAATATTACTAATATAATTAAAAGAGTTAATTGATTTTTTTAATTTGATAATATCAATCTGAAATTATTATGTAATAAGCAACTTGTGGGTTATGAATGAATGAATGAATGATAACTTTTTAGGCAAGGATGATTAGTTTGGGGGTGAAAATCAAAGTTGGATGAATTGGAGTCAATGGATATAATTAAGATTTAAATATTTATTTAGATTATTAAATTATAAAATTCTAGAAATTTAAACTTGTTGAGTTCATTTGTTTTGATATAATAAAATTGAATTATAAAAAAGATAATATTTGCAGTGAAGATCAAAAGACATATTATTCTAAACAATCTATCTTTGGACTGAAAAAACCAAATAGCCAAAATGTTTGACAGGCGAATAGGTATATTTTTATAAATTATTGATAATCACTATGAATAAATTTTATGCAACTAAAATTAAAAATTTTCAGACTGAATATTTTGCATTTTAAAGTTCAATTTATTGAATAAATCACTCAATTTTGAAAAAAACGATTACTAATAATGATAAAATAATGAATTTTAAAAATTAAAAGAAATAATGTATAATTAAGGTTGTATAATATTATTATTCCTTGAAATATAATATGCAATAATTAAATTTCTAAGATTAATTCTTAATTTCTTGAACGCTTGAGGGTTTGTCTAAATAATAGGAGTATATGAGCACAACTATGCATTTTAAACGCTGATCAATTATCAATAAGGTAGCAAAAACAATATTATTACAATTGCTGTAATATAGCTAATCAAAAATATCCTCTTTAATATTTTTATTTTTTATGCTATTTTCTCTAAGAATTCTTATCAAAAAATGTTATTGCAAATACTAAAATATTGTATATTTCATTGTTATTATGAGATAAACTGAGAAATACTGAGTTTTCTGTAATTTTTAGAATTGAATTTAAACTTTACTCGGTTTACATTTATGATGAATTTGGAGTATTAATTTCACAAATATTAAGTTTTGAATTAAGTGTGTAAAAATTTACACATTTTATTTTAAAATCCATTAAATATTAAAAATCTTTATAGTATAATAAAATTAATAATTTCTTGCATTTGGTATATTTGCAAATATTGAATTCGTTTAAACTATAAAAACACCTTATCTGTTAAATAATTTAATTTCCTTATCCAATTTTACGTTGTATACTTACAATTTTTAGTTTTTTTAATATACAGGTCCTTAAATAGCCCAAAGCTCTTGTAAACATAAAGATTGTTATTAGACAGTTTGAAGGGTGTGATATTGAACACAATCTCTTTGATTTAATAATGTCTTTGAGAATGCTTCGTTTATTAGACTGATCGAGTATAATTAAAGGCTTTTGAATCAAGCAAACAACAATTGACAATGTTTCATTGTAAATGATTATATGTTATATCATATAATTCATAGTAATTTCTGGTTAAAATAATAATTTGATGTGAATATATTAAAATCAATTAAAAGGATAACCAAAATCTTTTTTGGGATCTTTTTGTATTAAGAAATTAGGAATGAATCATTATTTAACTTGTAATTTAAATTTTGATATTATATATTTATGTACATTAGACAACTACTTCTATTAATATTGATATTAATCTATTGCTCAATAATCTATCATGCGATTTATATTTATTAATGCTTTGAGCGATTAAATTTATTCGTTGTTTCTTTTAAAGAAATAATATATATTGTGTTTCTGAATCCTAATATGATTTACAATATCTTAACTTATATAAGTTAATGGAATTATTTTTATGATATCTTAGAAATACAAGAAAATATTAAGATAATAAAAATAGAGCAATAATATTAAATAATCAAATAGATAGCATTAGTAAATGATATTAAACCTTAAAGTATTTAATAGGGAAAGACTTAAATTTAAACAAAATAGTATTGATTAATAATAATTAAAAAATAATAGTCAAAATAGTTAGAAAAAAAGGAATCATATTTTTCAAATATAATCAATATACATATTAAAAGCGAAATCATATCTTATTTTGAGTTTGAATATCAAAATTAATAAACAATATAATTGGATTTAGATATTTAAGAATTTGTCATTTATCTAATATATATGAATTAGATTAAATATCAATAAAAAATCTTTTAGATATATTCCTTTTTAATAAATATTTAAGGGTTCAAAAAATAATTACTTATGCTTAAATAAAATATTATTTTATAAATTATAATTATTTTCCATTAATTTTAAAGTAATTTTTAAATGATAATAAAGAATTTAATTATTTATTAAATTTATTATATATAATATAATTTTGTAAAAAGATTTCAACAAAAAATAAAATAATTGAAAATAATAAAATGTTAATTTTGCCTAAGTTAAATAATAATAATTCATTATAATATCATAAACTATAATATAATCTATATCAATTATTTTAAAAATTTCCAAATAATTATTAGCTTTAAAAGACTTTTAAATTATAATAATATAAACTAACTTAATCAACTCAAAACTGGAAGATCTAATATAAAAGACTTACCTTATTTAAGTTATTATAAGTTTATCACTAATACTAAAAATATTTGTAAAATTAAAAAATATTTCAAATTTTATTTATATCCATTATCAAAAAAATTGGCATAATTTTTATATTTGAATATTAACTTTATTACTACTATATTAAAAAAACCTATAAATTAGTTAAAAATGAAAAATATAAGTATTTTAACTATTAATTAAAAACAAAATAATTAAAACAAGAAATATTAATAATATATATCTTTATTAATATAATTTTATCCTATTATAGTTAATATTATTATAATAGATAAATTACAAGTTTTAATATATAATCCACTATCAAAAAATAAAAGAATACTTTGGTTGAAAAGTTAGAATTACTAATATAAATATTATAACAAATATTATTTAAAAGAGGGAATGAGATTTTTAGGTAGATTTTTAATAATTAAACTTTTTATCAATTTATATAGTCAAAAATAAACTATAATAAGAGATTATATTCTAAACATTTATAAAATATATTATAAGTTAATATCAGCTATATTCAATTAATTATCATTATATTTTTCATACTAATAGTTATATATATATATATATATATATTAAATATTATCAAAGATTCGTTTGTTGAAATAAGACTGGTCTTTATTATCATATCCATTATATATATCATAAATAAATTTCTATAATTTTAATTATTTTATTAAGAAAAAATCTGATTCAAAATAAGAGATTTGATTATAATTTAATTTTATATTTTTAAATAAAAGATATAATTTTGAGAATAAATTATAAAAACTTAAATAAAAGAATTAAAAAATTACCATTAATATAAATCCTTGTTATTGAAAAATAAGCAAGTAATTGATTATTATAATAATATTATTTCTGTTTAGCCTTATTTATTAAATTATAAATTTAAAATTAATAAAGCTATTTAAACTATTATATAATTATCATTTAAAAAGTGTTGGACTTTTAATATTGTTTTCATTTAGCAATTAACCTTTTATCATTTTTAAGTGTGACTTTAATAGAATATTACCTTTTTCTAAATTTATTTTTCTAGTACCAAATAGTGCCAAGAGAAAAAGCTTTATTATCCATATAATTTAATAATATTATATTGAAATTTAATAGGAAGTTTATTTATATAGTTAAATTGCTATAGAATCTTTGATCAAAATTATTCATAATTCAATAGTACAAAGCATTATATTATTTTAAAGCAAGGATTATTAATGGAGTTGATAATATTGATATTTGAAACTTTGAATTCATATAAAACAAAGTGCAAGCATTGGTTAGAAGAAATTAAGGTAGATACCATATTTTTAATTTATATTTTCTCAATTGTTTTCAAAAACTATTTCCATAACCAAATTTAATAATAACTTAATGAGATTTTATTTAAGTGACTAATTTCTATACAAGATTTAAGAAAAAGAGAGCATGTATCTGAATACTAGCCTTATTTAAATAAACATACAAAAACTAATAAATAAATAAATTCAAAAAAATATTTGTCTAAACTTATTTATAATATAGATTTGAAAAATTGATGTTTTTGTTAAGCATTATATTGAATTATTATGTAAGATATTTTGTAAATAATTTTTGAATTGTTATTTAACAATTTTTTCACTTAAACTCTCTTTCTTTCTTTCTTTTAACTTTAGTAGAAAAAAATTATACGTTTTACTTGATTTAATTCAATTTTGTAATTAGGATAATTATTGGATAAGATATATATATATATATATATATATATATATATATATATGTATATATCATAATGCCAAATACCGAAATGTTGTTACTCTTGACTTCATTTATCCATACTGTATATCTTTAGTGATGCATACTCCATCACAACAGTAAAAATTAAAATCAATTCATTTGGAATATGAGGATAAATTAAGCGCGAGAATTGAGAACTAATAAAAAAATTAATATAACCTAGGATTTTGATGTTTAAAATAATCCTATAGAACTAAAACTAACTTGTCAATCATCAATTTTCCATTATTATCAATAATATCAGCTGAATCATATTGATTAATCATAATATATTCAATATTAAAAATTAAAAAATTCCTACATAAAGTTTCTTTTTTGCAATATTAAAAATTTTAATGTTATAATATCCTAGAATATTTCAAAATAATATCATGGCCAAATTAAATTATTGGAAGATTTATTTCACTTTTATTTCAAACTTTGTTGATCAATTTCAAGCCTTCAGTTACATCAAAATAACTTGACTAAATAATCAGTTCTATATATAATTGATAAAATGATATAGATAGAATGTTTAATTTATTAAAAGTTACATGTTACAATTGGCATATATAAATTTATATTGACTAAAGTATTTTCTACAATTTTCATCCAGCAATATATTGCATTCAAAAATTTCTAAATCAGCACTAGGTCACCTGAGAGCATGAACGAATTATCACGTCAACTACATTAATAAGTCCCTACTAATTAAATTCTTGACTCCTTAAATATTTCTCACAGATTTAAATTAATGTGATCAATTTTAATTGTTAATCCTTTATATTTAATTCAGTTTTATCATTAAGCATTTATCATATATCATCATGACATCCACTACAACTATTACTACTACTACTACGTTATCAAATACTCTAAATGATACCAATGCTACGAGTGTTTCAGATTCTCAAAAAGAATTAACAACTCCTACTGCTACTTTAACAATTGACAGTGATAAAACAAAATCAACGGGTAACAGTGATTCAAACATGAGTATTCTAAACAATTAATTTTATTATAGATCCTCCTACAATTCACGAGAACTGCCACAAATTAATTACGCCGGCACCTTTATGTCCTGACACATTACAGTATCCAATATTAAAATCAACTAATGTCACATTTACCAGTGCTAAAATCGAAGATCAATTAAATAAATTATCTCGAGTTGGTTTAGAAACCGATTTAGCAGACTGTTTCCTAAATTTGAGGTCTTTAATATGTTTAATAGAATATCCAAGGTGTAATGTAGTGACTGGTGAAACGGATAAAATTTGTGAGTTAATAAGGGATGAGGTTATGACTAAATGCGTTAAAAAAGGTGGTGGTGGTGTCGATGAAAAGGCTTGGAAAAATGTTATCAGGGATGAAATGTTCAGTCGATCCAACTGCTTTATGGGAGTGGATCACAAGGATACTAAGGGTGACAATAAGGATCAACAAGCTCCAAGGCCTACGGCACTGCCCTTAGAGGTCCATTCCATCACTTCCCAGACACTTAAGCCTAAACCTACGGCGGGATCACCCTCAAATAGCACTGCAGAGGTTGCACGCGGATGTACCCATGAATCGTATCAAATTAATTTACTCAAGGGTACTTGCAACCATCCTGATAATCCTGCTTTTGTTTATTTTACAACTCCTCACGATCCTAACTGTAAAGATGAGGAGGATTTAACAAAAGTGCAAGTTCCATACACCTGCCCTTGCCATTCGAAGACCTTTAACATCCGCACACCGTGTCCTAAACCAAGAATCCTGACATTTCATGATCCCCAGCCCGCAGGCGGGGAACAGGGACTATGTAATCCAATTAGCAATAATTTAATTGCATCATTTAACACGGATAGATGCACCAACGACGTCGAGTTTTATTCTAATGATTTAGATACCACTGGCAATATGGATGGAGGATTGTTTTATAAAGGTCCTATCGTCGTCAGCTCTGTCAACAATCGCAAGCGAAACCAGAGTGATAGCAGTGATAACAAGTCTAAAACCTCAGAGGAACAAGATATATCGACAAAATTCATACTGATTCAGGATGAACAATTGGTGCAACTCAAAGACTTTTCCAATTATGAATGTCTTCCATTCCAATGCAGTGGTACTAAGGACTTCCTCCCACCTAGCCTGAATCATCTCAAGGATGGCCACTTTGACAGTGATTGCAGCACCCAGAAGAATCAATGCGACGCAATCAACATTACGAAGGAAGCAATCACATTCAAATCAACCGATTCCGGCATAGTTCCCCAACTTGAATTCCATCTTACATCAAAATCTGCACAAAATTATTTCCTTCTAGAATTGAAAACTTTGTCCAATCCCGTCTACTCAGGTTTCCGAGTATATGTTAACAATTCGCCAGTCACACCACTTTTAACCAATGTAACCGATTACAAGACCCTCGCAATCCAACTACCTTACACTGCTAACAGTCCATCCAAGAATGTGAATCGCATTAAGATACAGCATTCAGGCTCCAGTTCAGATTCAAATTCTCAAGGTTCCATCAGATCCATATTACTAATGAACTGTGAATTGAACCATCACCTCGAAACTATCACGCCGTTTGAGGCAATGAAAACTGTTCCACCATCAGCGGAAGCTTTCGATCTGAATAAAGTCAAACTTTTAGCGAGTCACACTCAAAGTCAAGTCCCAACCAGCGGATCCCATGCTCCTTTGTTTTGGATGATTCCTGCCTTTGTAATCCTTGGTACCATTGCACTAGTGGTCTACTTCTTCATGCGAGCTCATCGTCGCAATAATACAGGAGACGTTGAACCAATGCTCATGGACGCGATTAAAAGCAAATTTCCAGTGGGCAGAGGTGCTAATGCAGACCCCGTCGAAACCGAAAGACTTTACGACGCGGAAGATTACCCTGCGCAAATCGAGGCCGAAATGTCGGAGGATTCAGAAGTTGAAGATATTGTAGTGAATAGCGGTACTCGAAGACGCTAATTCCCTCCAACTCATTAAAATTTTATCTATTTATTCACTAAAATATTAAATATAGGCAATTCATTTTTGAATAAAATAACTATTATTGAAACATATGAAAATTGAACAGAGATAAGCAGTAACAGTATCCAATGTATTACAAAAATGAAATCATTGTAATAAAATGAAATTAATTGTACTACTTAAAGGGATAATATATTCTCATGGATTATAAAATAATAATCTAAATAATTATTTTTAATAAAATATTCAAATTAAATTTATAAAAATTTTGAAGGATTGTTAAAATGATATATTTTTAATAATAATATTGATATGTAATAAAAAAATTAATAAAATTAATTAATTAATTAATTAAAATAATAAAAACTACAAAGTATCAATTGTGATACTAATATGAATATAAAAATTTATTATTTAAAATAATTTTTAATATTATTCAATACATTTATAAGTAGCTCCCTTGAATTTAAAAGTTCCCTCCTTAAATATATAATCCAATTGATTTTCTAAATATTCGTTCACTCCTCTACATTCTATATACAACTATTAATAGTTACATTGTTAGAATTTAAGTATGTATTACCGTTGACAACTTCCAACGACCATTTGAAATATTCTTGAACTCTTTCAAGTGTCCTATTACATAATTAGTATTGTGATAGTGATAAATTAGCATTGATTTACCATCCAACAGGTGGGCTGAGCATAATATCCAATAAATTATTAAGTTTATCAGCTAATTTTAATTGTCTAGCCTAATAATCAGATTTAATATATATAATTTAATTAAATCAATAAAATACTTACATATACAGATTTACTTTTAGCGGTCTCAACCTGTAACTTCTTCCTAACGTGTTTAGGTAATGTAAAATCATCGGTCACTTCGCTAACTAGATAACTTACTTCGGAACCAAATTTTAATTCTAACTTTTTATTTGAAAAAAAAAATAATAAATTAAATATTAATAAATAAAATAAGTTTAATAATTTACCTCTTCAAAAGTAGTATCAGTATCTTCGACAGTATCGTGAAGGATAGCAGCTTGTAACAGTGGCAAGTATGAGATACCGCCGTCCAACAAATGTTTAGCAACTGCTATAGGATGGTTAATATAAGCTAAACTTTATATTAATATTATATTTATTAAAGTAAAAAAATAATTTTAAATTTATATTACGAGTATTTAAAATATCTTTACGTTTTTGAAATCTATGCTTTTCACATGCGAATTTTAAAGTATCAAATAATATTAAAGTACTTTTTAATGGTAGGTTTAATTCAATATTATTAAAATCTGATTTATTATTCATTTTCATATTTTTTTATAATTTATATTAACTTTTTTTGATTTTAAATTAGTTTTAGTTTGGGGAGTTTATATTGATTTTGAATGAAATTAGAATTAAGGGTTTAAAAATCATAAAAGACTTGTGACTAATAATTAATAATATAAGATTTGTAGTCATATGAAGATGTATGTTGGATTATTAATGACATTAGATAATTGGATTCTTTTGGAATGACTTTTAATAATTGTTATTTAACTCCTTCATTATTGGATTTGATTTATAACGATTTCTATAATAATTAATGATTTTCAAACTTTGGTGTTTTGTGAGGATTGCATCGTATATTTGAAATACATATTAGTATCAAATTATCGCTATCAGACATTATAGAATAAAATGCATATTAGTATTATAATATTAATTATATGTTTATTATTTTTATAAAATATATAGTTTTTTTATTTTAAAGATTAAACCAATATAACAATCTTTATTGTTTGAACAGATTTACAATGTTATCACAATAATAATGCAAAATTAGTAATTTTTTATAATTTTGTGATATTTAAAATAAAAATAACTTATTGAAACTCATTTTGAATTGTAAAATTAATGAATATAAAATGATGTCAATTAACAATGATGATATATTATAAAATCTCAAAACAAATTTGAATTTTAAATAACTTAACAATATTAAAGTAACACAATTTGCATTTATATTTGATAATTATATCAGGCAAAAATACTGACAATAATTAAATTTAATTTATATAAATTAAAGGAAAATGTGAGATATATTTAAGTTAAATATGTTTATAAATTATGAAGATGTTGATTTCAATTATTACCTATATCTTGGATTCACAAAGTTTCAAAATTTAATTGCAAAAGTTATTAAATTAAAATTTTAAAAATAAAATTAATTAAATTAATTCAAAGAATACTTAATATTATATTTCATACTTGTAAATTAATAATTATAATTATAAAAATTATATTAAAAAATTTATATTCACATAAAACAAACTAAGGTAATAAAGGCAATTTTTGAATACAATGATTAATATAATGTATTTGATATTAAAATAATTTATATAAATAAAACAAGGAAATTTATATATTTAATTAATTATCTTTAAACCTTAATTTTAAGTCTCATTATTTTTCTATAAATAATTTAGAACAATATTCATATTTATCACTTTTCTAAAATTATATTATTTAATAATACATATATATACATTAATATTTATTCTAACGTATTTCATTCATATATAGTTAAGATCAATGCATTTTAATCATTAGTATACATAGTTTGATTTATCTATAATTATATAGCAAAAGATATTTTAAAATATTTGATTTATTTTATAGTATCTGGGTTAAATTATATAGTTATTTTAATGGTTCTATTCATTTTAAATTATCCTATAAAATGAAATTAATAAAGAGTGGCATTATTATTTTGATCCCAATATATCAAGTTTTTTATAAGTTGAATAGATATAATAGAATATAGGTTGAAATATTATTAATCTATTTATTTTCAAAATTAAATTTATTAAAATATTTAAAAAAATATATATTTCAAAATTTAATGTTTTCAGATAATTATTTATAATGCTAAAATATAAAATATATTTAACTAATACTTTTAATCTTATTTAATAATTCAAGCTAAACATAATATTATATTGTTTTTAAAATTTTTTATTTTATTAATTTTAGTGTTAATATAGTTAAAATTTATATTTTTTTGAATATTTTTTGACTATAAAATATAAATATAATAATATACAAGTAAATAGAAATCAGTTCATTTAAAATATTATATAATACTTAAATATAATATTTTATAATACACAAGATATAAATGTATATATAATTAATAAAATTTTTGACTAAGAAATGAATATATTTCAAATTATTTTTAAATTTCTTAAAAATATTCACCAATTTGATATTAATTAATCAATAATTACTAACTAAAAATATAAGAAAATTTGGAAAATAATTATATAAA
>JNEM01012202.1:0-10185 GCA_000697335.1 Conidiobolus incongruus B7586
TATACTAAATTTTTTTTATTAGTATTATTATATTTAAATCCCTCTCTAAAAAAATCTACTTGTGTATTAATTAACTTTATAAAAAAAATAAATCAACTTATAATATTGTTAGAATTATTAGTGTTAATTAATTTACTATAGTTAAAGTTGTTAAGAATAACAATAAAGAAACATTTAAACTTAAACTTAAGTGTGTTAAAATTATAGATAAACATGATAAAAAGTATATTTATAAGTTGGTTAATATAGGTAAGTATGGTACTACTATAGAAATACAACAGGAACTATAAAACTATATAGGAATATTAGTTAACACTAATACTATTATATATATTTTATATTAGTATAGATACCACTTATATTTTAAGAAAAAACACCCCTAACTAAAAAAATCCTATTATAAAGTTAGGTAAAAATTTAAATGTTGCTACTAATATTAAACTAAAACTAATTAAAGTAAAATTATTTAGTTTAATAAAACAAAAATATACTTTAGTAGATTTAATAAAAAAGCTAGATACTTTAAAAAAAATATAGAACTACTTTATAACTATTATGTTAATTTTACCTAAAAGTATAATAGTAGGTTAATTATTATTTGAAGATATATATTATTTTTAGGTATAGGGTATCTTTATAAAGTTAATAAGGGAATTAATACTGAGATGTATTAAAGTATTTTAAATAATAAATTAAAAAAAACTATTAAATAATATAGGTTAAATAAATCTAATATTATTTTCTAATAAGATAATACCTTTTGTTATACTATAACTTTTATTATTAAATAGCTTAAAAATAACAAGATAATAGTTATAAAGTAGTTTCTTTAATTTTTTAACTTTAATCTAATTAAATATCTTTAAGATTAATTAAAAAAAGTTATTAAAGTTTTCCCCCTAGCTAAAAATTTAAATCAACTTTAAAAATATATTTAAGAAGTATAAAATAAGATTAACCTTTTTTAGTGTAAGAAGTTAGTTGATTCTATACCCTATAAACTTAAAGAAGTTAGAAAAGTTAAAAGTAGATACACTAAGTTTTAATTTTTTTATCACTAAAAACCTATAAATTTATAACTCACCTTAGGTAAAATTTAAAGGTTTATATTTTAGTTAATTAATAGCTAAATATCATTATTTAATAATATATATAATTAATAAATATAATAGATTTTAATTATTTAATTTAAATTTATTTCATTAAATATTAATTAAGTTATTAATAAAAATATAAGTGTTTTTGATTTTATAACTTACTTTTGTAGGTTAGTGTATATATAATTCAAAACTATTTATTTTCCTATTTGTTTTGTATATATTTTTTTATTTGAAATTAATAATATATTTAAAAAATCAGAAATTAAAAAATTTCCCATTTCTTTAATTCTATAGTAATAGTAATTAATTTTTTATTAAAATAAATAGGGATTAAAAATATAGTAACTTATGAATTTCTGAATATTTGGCACTAAAAAGTACTAACAAATATATTGAAAATAAAAGCAAATATCACCTTATTTACTTAGTTATTGGAGTAACTGCCTAGTGATAAGAAAGTCACCATTTTAATTATATTAAAAGACATGGTCCCTGATTTTAGTATTATTTTAATATTCAATTAAATAAAATTATTTATATTAACTTTTCAAATTTTTTATTGATATTTTTGTACCAAATTTATTTAATAATATAAAAATTGTAAATCATTATATAAATTTTTATCTAATTTTTATATTTGCCAAAAATAATAAAAAAATAAAATATTATTTAATTATATTTAAATATCATAGTTTATCTATTAAAACCACACTTTTCAACAAAGATACCATAAAATAAATCAAAATATATATCCAGTTAAAAATTATATAATTTAATGAATTGATTTTCAAATCCATAATACAAAATATACTAAGAATTTGAGAAATATATTTCTTTGTTCATGATTTTAAACTTAACCAGTTCAAGAATCAAAAAACAGATTGGACTATTAATCTTTAATTTGAAGTGTCATAATCAAGTTTAAATTGGTATGAAATATGAAACTTAAATTTATCTTAAAAAAATCATAATTTTTAAAATTATCAAAACAAATGCAAAATTTTTATATAAATTAAAAATCAATATTTTGAACTTTTTTTATTTTAAAAATTATTTATAGGATAATAAATATATTTTACATCAATTCTAAAAATTTACAATCCTATTAAATGAAATTAAAACTCAGTTATTCTAGAACTCTAATGTTACAACCAACTAAATATTTTAAAAACAACAATAATCACTCACCAATAAGTCCCTAATAACCAATTTTAAGACTAATGAAATCATTATTATCCTCCACATCCAAATTGGCAAACCTATAAAATTCGGAATTTATAGTGACCCCATAAGTTTCTGACGACGATCTTACCAATTGATGCGTCTGTAACTCCAAACTCACATATCCATGAATGGGTATATAAGTAGGTTAAGTATCAAACTGAGGTAAAGTTTGGAATTTTAGGGATGCTAACGTCAAATTCGAGATTCAGTTTAAATTCTAGTTTTCATACAGTTTGGGATGAAAGTAATCATATATTATTCAATACACATTCAAATATATTAAAATAATAGTTTAGATAGTGAACTCAATATCAATTTAAATCATGAGGGGATCACTCCAAACAATGTAATATTATCTCAATATATAAAAATTGATACTGATTTTTGTTAGGATGTGAATGATAATACCTCCAATTTTAATATGTTTGAAGATCCTGTACTCAATGAAGATGCTCTGTTAGAAATCGATGCTTTGACCCCATGTCCTCAAGGGGAGAAAATGCTGTGCAGGATTGTGCGTAAAAAAGATTCGAGATCCAGTGTGGTGAGGTACGAGTTGTATAGGGAGGGACCTAACCACACTACCAGATTTGCTCTTGCAAGTTACAAGAGATCGTCGCGGGGAGCTTCCACTTATGTGATTGGCACGCACAAAGGCGTGTACAAAGGTCTCGGGAGAATAGTTGGGAAAGTGAAGAGTAATTTCGTAGGTACTCAATTCCGAATCTTGGATAATGGTACTAATCCCAATCAATTAAAACGTAATTCGATTCAGCCCAATGCAGGAGGATCTCTGAAATCGTTTAGTGACGCTTCATTAAACAGTGATTTCAATAATAATGACAATACTTCCAAAATTCGCAGAGAATTGGGATGGGTACTGTATGAGCCCAATATCCTGGGATTTAAAGGTCCCAGAAAAATGACATTGTTAATGAATCCCATGTCGCCGGGAGGTGGTGCGGTAGATCATCGTCCTCTAACCCCGAGGGATTCCCTTCTAGCTAAATACGAAGCCAACCCCAATGACCCCAGTCTCATTGTTCTCAAAAATAAACCGCCGCAATGGAACGACGAGAGCCAATCCTACGTTTTAAACTTCAACGGTCGCGTAACCCTAGCTTCAGTGAAAAACTTCCAAATTGTGCATGAAGACGACATCGACTACGTGGTGATGCAATTTGGGCGCATTTCGGAATCCACGTTTACCATGGACTTTACATTTCCTTTGAATTTGATACAAGCTTTTGGAATAGCTATCACGAGTTTTGACAACAAGTTAGCTTGTGAATGAACAGTAAATTTAGATTAGTACACCACCATAATTTGTTGATTTTTGAATTTAGTTTATTTTTGAATCGGATATTTTTATTAGGATTAGTTAATTTGAGTTTAGTGTTATCCATAATTTATTGTAATATTTTTAAATTAGTCCCAAAAAGTACTAGTTACTAATGTTATAAAAAATTTAAGTTGATCTCTATATATCTATTGAATTATATCAAATCTTCAAAATTTAATATTTCACTATTTCAATCCTACTCATACATTGATATATTTACGAATAATAATCCCAATAATCCTCAGCAGTGGACCCAAACTCGAAATCGATACCACATTACAATTAACTGAAAAACATCCCTATCTCCACATAATCGTCCCAATAAAAATTACCCAATTTGTTATACTAATTAATCGAGATTCCATTTAACATGACTTAAATCAATGAAACATCACATTCGTTTGTCTCTTGGTGTTACTATTAAAATTATAATATTATTATATATTAATAAAAATTATTCAATAAAGTAATATATGGAGTATCGTTATTTAGGTAATAGTGGGTTTAAAGTACCTGCACTATCTCTGGGCAGTTGGTGAATATTATTAAAATATTAAATTAAAATACAATATTAAATGGAATTTAGGTTGACATATGGTAGTCAAGTAGAATACGGTAATTATGCTCTTTTTCAATTATAAGAAATTTATTCAATATAGTTTAGAAACTACTTACGACTGTATTACTACCGCTTTTGATAATGGTATGAATTATTTTGATACTAGCGAAGTATACGCAAGTAAGTAATTCATTCACAAATTTTGTCATTGTATTAACGGTTGTAGACGGTCAGACGGAAATTGATATCGGGAACGTTATCAAACAGAATGGTTGGAGACGCTCCGAATTCAGTATTGGTACAAAACTGTTCTGGGGTGGAAAAGGTAACCAATTTTATAAATTAGAGAATATGAGCTAATTGGTATTAGGTCCAAATGAAAAGGGACTGAGCAGAAAGCATATTGTCGAGGGTTTGAACTACTCACTGGAGAGGTTGCAGTTGGACTATGTGGATTTAGTGTTTGCGCACAGACCTGATCCCGACACTCCCTTGGAGGAGACTGTCAGAGCTTTTAATCATGTGATTGACCATGGGAAGGCTTTGTATTGGGGTAATTGTTTCAATAATGGTATAATGAATAAGTATTGATAGTTGATTCAGGTACTAGCGAATGGAGCGCCGCCCAAATCATAGAAGCTCATGAAATAGCTAAAAGATTGGGATTAATAGGACCTCTAGTAAGCTTACAATTATATTTCAAAGAATTAAATTAACTCTAGGTAGATGGAACAACCACAATACAATATGTTCCATAGGGACAGAGTCGAAAAGGAATATTTACCCCTATACAGAAATTTCAAGCTCGGTACCACAGTTTGGAGTCCGTTGGGCTCTGGGATATTGACTGGCAAGTATAATAATGGAGTACCTCAAGACAGTCGATTAGCTCTCAAGGACAATTTGGTGACGATGAGGATGTGCGACTGGTTGAGTACAGACGAAGGCAAAGCCAAATTGAGTAAAGTTAAAGAGCTTAAGGTAACTTTGGAATGACGACGTCACACTTCTATTGCTAACATTTCACTAGGTGATCGCTGACGAATTGAAATGTACGACAGCTCAATTAGCGATCGCATGGTGTCTCAAGAATGAAAATGTATCCACTGTTATCACAGGAGCTTCTAAACCAGAACAAATTTTAGAAAATATAAAATCTTTGCAGGTGGGGCCCAAATTAACTGGAAGTGTATTGAATCAAATTGAAATGATATTAAATAATCAACCAAGTTTGGATTTGAATTTTAGAAATACTTGAATAAATTAAAAGAGATTTTGTGATATATTGGTATTATGATTGTTTGTTATCAACAGGCTTGATAAGCAATATTCTTTTGATTCATCTGATTAAGGATTAAACATTATAAATTAATGGAATTTATATTGAAACTGAATTATATTTGAATAAATAATGTCAATTTGATCCAAGTAATAGTTTAATTAAAAAATCAATAACAATTCGTTAAAGCTCTAGTTCATAACACATCCTAATCCTCCATTTATTTCTTAGGAGCGATATACTTACTCAACCATCTAATTTGAGCCAATCTTCGGGCAACGGGCGGCGTTAAAAACACCGTAATTGGGAGACGATAAGGTACTGTCAAATGGTGTAAACTGTAGGCTACGATAAACGTACTCAATAATGTAGGCTTCTCATCCTTACCATCGCCAAACAAGATTGAGGGCTTATCATTGTCAATTTTGAAGCCCAAATACTCGTAGAGTCGCTTACCCCAATTTTCAAAGTACTTGACTTGTTCTTCACCTGCGAGATACAGTACTATGAAACAGAAAACAATGTCCACTCCAGCTACTACCATCCAAACGATGAAAGCGGACAATCCGTACTGCTTGATCAGATCCTTTAATGAAGGTTTCTGTTTAGGACCATTTTGCCCATTATTATTGGAACGTTGCTCCTGCTTGGGCTGCTCCTTAGGTAAATTTTCAATCTGTCTGGCTACCGAAGTACTGGATAAAGCTCTGTGGAATTGGCTATACAAACTCGCACCATTGTTACTACCATTTTGCAAAGTTTTGAAACCTGCATTGAGTTTGGAATTTAATAGTTGGTTGGAAATTCTTAGAGATTGAGTCTTGTTGAAATTTAGTGATCTAGATGACAATTGTCTAGAGTTTAAAGTAGAAATTAATTTTAAATTCATTTATAAAGAATTATTTGATTTAATATAATTATTAATAATATATCTAACTTATATATTTTTTGATTTCTTTTGACTAAAAATTTTTGTTGATATTTGTAGTGCCGTAAATTGGATTGAATTTAATTTATATCATTTTATTTGGTCGAATTAATCTATGGGATTTTTCATCCAATCAATTTAATCTTTGAAAAGGTTTTAATGTTTTAATTTAATTGGGAAGTTAATAAAAATTTTATAAATGAGTAATAAAGGAATAATACTCCAAAATATTAATATAATTGCTTTCTAGATTCAAGCATGGTATAATTTTTGAAAATATTGTTCATTTGTCCCTTTTAATTGGCTGTTAAAGGATCCTATTTAGGAGTTTATAATGGTTAATTGGAGAGGGGGATAAAATCTAGGTAAATAGCGAAATTTAAAAGCAAGGAAAAACGCTAGAGAATTTGAATATTTTGAAGGAATTAAATATTTTTTAACAATAAATCTAATTCTCTAGTTTTATTGCTTTACATTTAGTATTTGATACTTAAATTAGACTTATAAATATTAAACACCAACCAACAAATAAAAGTTACTATCAAATTTATATAAACTTAATACAGGTTATTAAATCAAAATATGAGAATTAAACAACACTCTCAATAGAACTATTTAATTCTTGAACCAATCAGAGTTGAAAAGTAGTTGAAATTTAAACTATTGGCTAAGGAATATTCAATATTAGAGTAAATTATTTTCGAAATTAATGTAAATTAATCAAATTAAAAAATCTATCCCTTAATGTGAATTTCAATGGATCAAATATATTAAATATGGTGTTATCTGTATATTAATTGTTTACCTTTTTGTTAAAAATATAATCCTAATAATATATTAAATAATTATAATAGCTGATATATATTTTTCAATCATATTAATATAAAGAATTATGACAGTTGAAAAATTACCTTTGGAAGCAAAAGAGTTTATTTACGCTGCCAAGCATGCCAAATTCTATTCGGTTATCGCCAAATTGTTCAGTACTTGCGATGGCAGAGACAAATTTATGAAAGTGATTCAGTACACTTTGGCTCTCGTAATGTTAGTCGGTATCAAACCATATAACTTATTCCCCAACTTTCAGAAGAGAATTACAGCTATTATCAGTATGTTTGGTGATACTAGAAAAGTGATCCGTCTTGGCAACTTTACGAGTAATCTCGCTAAACTTATCTACCTTGTACAAGGCAAGGGAACTAATCCAGGTGCCAAGTTGCATCCCATTGACGCGGAACACTACAATTTATTAATTGTGAGATACGCTTCAGAAATGGTAAACAACATCACTGATGACTTATACTGTCTCGCAAAATTCGGTATTCTTGACAAGTGGATACAGCCCATCGTCAAGCCTATCAGTATTAAACTGTGGTGGACGACCCTCACTATTGATATGTTCCTCAATATGAAGAAACTTATGGCCAAAAATACGCAGATTTGTCACGATGAACTCGCTGGCAAGCCTGCGAACGACCAAATTTTGAAGGATATCAGCACGCTCAAGTGGACTATGGCCAAGATCGCTGCAGATATGGTCTTCTGTGCATATGACTTATTCCATATCGATTCCAATATTCAGTATCAGCACACGAGCGGTATCGTCAGTGGTCTCATCAGTGCGAGCAGACTTTGGTCTAGTGCGTACAATTCTACCACCTATTAAACTTACTAACTTGATAACTATGACATTATATATCTAATTTAATATGAATAATTATAACTGTTTTTCAAGTTGAATGGAATTTTTATCTTTACATCTGTTTGGTAACTACTATGATAATCGAGTTAAATACAATGAATATATCCAATTAATAAATAAATCCAATCCCAGTTCTTATCTAATAATTTTGGCATATTAATTTACCAATTATACATATCCAAAAAAAACCTATTATCAAAAGCTTATCTCCTGTACTACCACATAAGGTACCTCTTTACTAGTAACAATGTGACTATGTAGTACAAATAGGCATTTTTGGTTAATACAATTCAATATTCAAAACAATTAAAATTAATCCAAGAAGAATATTTGAATAAGAAATAATAAATGAACAAACGATTATCAATTAGAAACTATAAATTACATCAACAGTATATCATATTAATTTTGAATGCTAATGAATAATATTTAATTTACTGTATATTAAAATTGTTAATAAATTTTCATTCAATTTTATTATACAATTATGGATTGATGAATTGATTCTTTGGAATTTATAAACTGAAATAATGATAAATAGTAAAGTGAATATAAATTAATTTTCAATGGAATTATAATTCCCAATTATATTATATAATATAAATTTTAACTCAAATAATATTTTTAATAATTTTATCAATTTAAAATGAATAATATCAAACAAGAGAAAAATTAATTCATAACTATCAGGATCTTGTCAAATCAATATCCATTTTAAATTGATCAATATTTACAGTGTTTTAAATATCAAGATTTTAGTTAGATTTTGTCAAGATTTTCCGAATTTATTGGATACTTTAAGATTTGGTAATATTGATTAGATTTATAGAGTTTATTCCAATTCACAAGAAAAGGATGGAATATTATTTTTAAGTTGACTGAATAATTCAATTTAAAGATTGAAATAGATTGGCGGTTATAACGTGGTATGGACGGTTGGTTACTGTAATTAACAAAATATTGAGTAGTAGAATTGAAATTTTGTAATGTTAATCAAGCCTTTATAAACATTTTAATGAGGTTAAAAGATTTTGAAAAGTTGCTGAATGCTCAACAAAAGTCTCTGAAAATTCTCAGGATTGGGATCAATTTAACATCAGGATTTAGGACTGAGATATTATATTGAGTGAATTACATGTGATAATGAGCCATGCTATTATTATATTGATTTCTGTAGTCTTTGGTTCCAAGCTTGGTGTTTAATTGAATACGGCTCTGTTACAGTTTAATAAATAATGTTATGATAAAGTGTTGAATCAAATTGTAGTACGGTGTTTAATACAAAATTCATCAAATATTTAATTAAATGGATCACATATTTTGATCTTTTTATTTGAAAATATATTAACAAATAAATGAGATATAATTTTCGGGTATTGGAACATATTTAAAGAGTTGATTGGTAGATAAAAACATTACCCTATCCATATATCCAATCAGTATCCATAACCCCAAACAACATTCTCCAGATTCAAAAGCTTTTCAATTGCATAAGCCAATCATCAGCCACCAATCCATCCAGTACAAAAGAACGGGTGAGAAAATTGGCTATCAACTCAAGATCATTTGATTATGAAATACAATTTAGTGCCACCCTAACCATAGTATTCCAAACACTATAAATACTTGATTCAAGCTATTCCATCTCAAAGATTTTTAAACTTTAATATAATAAATTCAAAGAATAATCCCAATTTACATTAATATAATATTAATAAAATGACATCTTTACTATCGATCAACAGATGGATCGATTTAGCTTATGAAAAGATCACCGGTGACCATATTCAAAACTTTCACTTCGTCCCAGGTGTCACTCCCATTTCCACATTCTCCCAATCTGTAGCATTCTGTTCCGCGTATGTCGTGGTTATTTTTAGTATTCAGTTCCTTATGAAGGATCGCAAACCTATCGAATCCAAGATCTTATTCCGTCTCCATAACTTTTTCTTAACTATCTTGTCTCTCGTGTTATTATTAGGTTTCGTCGAAGAAATGATCCCTCAGTGGTACCGTGAAGGTTTCTTCTACGCCGTTTGCTCCGCTAAAGC
>JNEM01012207.1:0-19849 GCA_000697335.1 Conidiobolus incongruus B7586
TTATACTTTAACTAAATAATAACTTAATATCATTATTTAATGATTTATATAATTAATAAATATAAAAAATTTTTATTATTTAATTTAAGTTTATTTTATTAAATATTAATTAAATTATTAGTGAAAATATAATTGTTTTTGATTTTAAAATTTATTTTTATAGGTTGATATATAAATACCTTATAGAAAAAAATAATAAGTTTAATTAGTTTATAATATAAAATATATTTAATATAACTCCTTGTATTAAGGTGATAATTAAAATGTCTTAAGTGATAAACAAGATTATTTCCTATTAATTAATAATATTTTAAGTTATAAGCTAAATTTTATTTAAAATTTAAGATTTTACAAGTTTTGAATATAAATATATAATGATTAAATATGTTTTAAATATATAAAATAAGATGATATCATTAATATTAATTAGCACAAAATTTATGATAAAATTTAACTTAAATAATTTTTATATAATTATAATAATTTTGAAATAAATCATAATATATATATATAGTTAAAAAAATTCAATTTTAATAAGTTTCATTAGTTTTTTTTAATCAATCTTAAAAATATATAATTAGATCATTTTAGCTTTTATTTTAATTGTTAATTTATTTCCCCATATTATCTCAATATAAGAGATATATTTTTTATAATATTCAATATGATAATATGATTGCAATATATTTATTAATTACTTTACAAAATAAAGGTTATACTTATTAAATATTTTAAAATATTTTCATAGCTTTTATAAGAATAGTTAATAATATAAATGATTTATTCTTTAAAAATATAGTGTTTTATATAAATATCATCAAAATATCACAAAGAATGGATTAATTTTAAAAAATCCTGAACTTAATAATTATAAGATTCACAAATCTTGAAAAAAAATATTAGACAATTAATAGTCTTTAATATAAAATATTAGCCATTTAAATTAATTCAAATACTATATTTGATTTGTTAAAATTTTATTAGTGATATTTATTGTCTAGTTTGTACTTTTTTCTTTGCAGCAATTTGTATGATAACCTTGAAAAATTCAAAATATGTTAATTTCAAACTCTTAATATTGAAAAGATTTTAAATCAAGGTTCAACCGAAAAATATGATGACAATAAATTATTATTCACAATGAATATAAATTTTATTATATATCCATATCACTTTTTAAAAATTTCAACAATCCATGATTAAATCAATATATTGATAACTCTAATAATAGAAACGCCTAATAATTTATTTCTAATTCAATATGACTTGATGTCACTTATAATCCAATAATGTATATTCAATTAAGCTAATAATATAATAATAAAAAGCTATTTTGTCAACTAAGAATACAAATTCAAATCAGTTAGGAATTCGTATATCTTGTCCAGCTAAACACAATATCTAGTAGTATATAATAATTGTCATAATTCACCATAATGTACCTCAATTCATATATGAAATCACGTTATATATTTTATTATTATGATAATGCTTCATTAAGATTTAATATTCATGAATTATTTACCAAAAAATCAAAAAATTATATGACGACTATATAATTTTTATAAAAAATGAAATTGATGTGAAAAAAGCTAAATTCAAGTATTAATATCCATATACTTAATCAGGTAATTTATGAATCAGGTTATATCAGATGATTATTTGGATTATAATTTAATCTTTGATCCTATTATGTCATTATTACATATTACAATCAATTTAGCCATTCAAAAATTTCTTGAATGTTTTAATCAAAATTCAACAAAATTCTTGGACAATTTAAAATCATAAAGTTTTAAAACACATTCATTAATGTACAATAATGATGTATGATTTTATAAGAGTAGAGATTGAGACATTTATAAAATATATTTTAGGAAATATATACAAAATTAAAATACACATTAATCTATTGTCTCTAAAAAATTGTTTTAATTTTTTTATTAAGTGTTGTGTAATATTAAGTTCAATATTGAATATTATTCTTACATTCATAACACTTTTATTTGAGTGGTAATTTAATCTAGCACCAATAAATTAATCAATATTCTAGCCAAATTGAAAATTAATATCAAATATTTTAATCAGAATAAATCAATTGATATTTGTAAATTCTGAATAGCGATGTTGAATTTTTTCCTTATAATCCAAAATACATTAACTATCCATCAGATTCAAGAATTTCGTTTTAAATGAAAAAGTGCAATAAAGTTTTTCAAACAAATCAACTAAAGCCGAACTGCATGCAGAATTGGAGTTTTTACAAACTTAATTCATATAGAGCTCTAATCAATTATAATTGAAATTTGAATGCAAAATAATTGTTTATCAAAATACAATATAACAAACTTTCTTTGAACGAATTCCAATTACACGAATCTTCTGCAATTTAGTTGATATTTTAATTAAGTGAAATAGTCTATTAAATCTTAATAATTACATAATATATGGCAACCCGGGAATTAATATGGATTAAACTATTATAATTTAAATAAAGTTAATCGGTAGAATTATTTATTCGATTATTTGGACATTAATGGACCTATTCCACTACCAATTTAGTCAATAACACTTTAATCAATATATCTATGTGATACTTTCTAAAATTATTATCCTCTTTTATAATGTAACTACAAATATCAGAATAATAATGGTCAAAGGATTACATTAAATTAATGCATTTCATTGATAATAAAGTGTGAATTTTTTATATTTCTAATACCTTTCTGTTAATAGAATTAAATTTTATTGGATAAATAATGCAGTTGAAATATTTTGAATAATTTGTTTATAATTCAACTTATACAAAGTTAATCAAATTTGACCACTTTTTTCCAAATTTTAAATTTTATCTAAAGATCCCAAGGGGATAAACCCAAACACCAATCTCGGGAGGCTGATTCAATTACCTTTTAGATAGGAAAAGAGATATGTTTATAACAATATTGACGTCTTGATTGATTTTTATATATCGAGGATATTTGAAATATTTAATTGATTTATAATATATATGCAAATATTTACAATTGACATATATTTCGCTTATATAATGATTATTATGAATGATTACATTATATCAATGATATTATCTTATTTTATTTAATTAGTTTTGCTTAAATTTATAATAATTATATTTAAATATTGAATATTAGTTTTTTACTCCTAATATAATTTTTTTCTTACTCTCTTATAAATCATGAAATCATAGATAATTTAATATAATGTTGGGGTTTAAAGTTGCCCCATTAGGAGGAACCCTGTAAAAGGATAAAAAATATTAGGCAAAAGAGCCAAAAAGGTAAGTAAAAGATAAAGAAAGAGTAAAATTAAAGTTAATAGAAATAGAGGAGAAGGTTTATTTAGGAAAGTCAGATGGTTTAAATATTACAAACTCACTAAACTATGGCTTATAAAGTGGATTTTCTAGAATATCACCAGTTCTTGGGACAAGGGCCTAAATTATCCCTTTCAATAATATAAAATATTATTTATTTTGATTTTGCTTCAATATTTTACTCAAAAAGCTTTTTCTTTGATTTTTTATTACTTTGTTTATTTTATAGTATTATTTATCATATATATATAAATATTTAATATCTTTTATTATAATTTTTTATGATCAAATAAATATAATAAATTACATTTATATAAAATTTCCTAATATTATTTTTTATATATAATATATAATTAATAACAAATAATGAAAAATAATATATCGAAATTAAAAATTAAAAATTTTTCTATATATATATTTATAAAAATTATATATTAAAGGTTAATTTTTGAATAATATATTAATTTATGATAGAAATTAAGTTTAAACTAATTTAATAATATAAATACCCTTGATCAAAATAATTAACATATATTTTAAAATTTTATCAATATTTTTATAATCAATTTTAATTATAATTTTGGTTAAAGTTTAAAAATATATAAATTGATATTTTGAGCTATATTTATATATCTTAATATTATTGAAAATATTTTGAACTTTAATAAATTAAACTAATATATAAATATTACTAATATAATTTCTAATTTAATTTAACTTTTAAATTATATTGAATTTTTATTATAATATTGCTATATTATATTTATCATTATTTTTTTAATAATATTAAAATATATAAATAATACTTATTAAGTTTTTATTTTTAAAGAATATATATTAAATTTGATTTAATAATAATTATATTTTTATAAAGTATTTATAATAAACATTCAATAATTTAAATTTAATTTTCTTTATATTTATTTTTAAACTTTAAAAAATTATATTAATATTTAATTTCTTAAGAAATTAATAAAGTTATCAATTTAAATATTTCAAAGATAATTTAATAATTATGAATTTTTATCTTTAATATATATATATATATATATATTTGAACAATTAAATTTTGAAAATTTAATATTCAAAATAAAAAATTATTAAAAATATAATGAAATATTAATTATAGATCTATTTGGTATTTTTGGATTATTTTAATAATATTTTTTATATAAAAATAAAAACATTGTAATATTTTAATCTTTCTAATAGATTTTTTTTCAATATGCTTGTTATTTTTTACTATTAACTAATTATAAAATATAAGAAAGTTATTTATAAATTACCAGTTAAATTATATATATTAATATTTTGACTAATAATTATGTTTTGAATTAGTTTTTTTAAACTTAAATTGGTAATAACAAATATTTTTTTATAGGTAATATTAAATTTAATAATATTTTCTCTATATATTTATTTTAAAATGATATATAAATTATAAGGTTTTTAGGAAAGTATGTTTAAATCTTGAATGAATATTGAAAAATATAATCAAAATAACAGAACTTCTAGGAAAGTTTTCTTTGTAATTATATATTTAATATCTATTCAACATAATTCTATTACACTTAACCTTTAATTCATCGTATTTTTAATTAAATCCAAAATAATATGATAATATTTGATATTTAATCGAAATTATTCATATTTGATTAAGTAAAACAATAGTATATTATTGCTATGTTTGAAAATAATTACGATTGTAAAATGGTATCTAAATATTGATGCTGTAAGTTATAGTTTATCTAAGGATTATTTAAATATTGATAGGTATGCGCAAAGCAAATGGAAATTATGGGAATGGCTAATCATTAGTAATCCAACTAATTGATCTTTGAAATATAACTTTGAAATGATTAGTATGAAATTAATCAATTTACTACAAATTTATTCCAAATAATTTGATCAATTTCAAACTAATTATCCAACATAATAAAGATTATTAAGCTAAGTGTGTCATTTGTCTAAAAGGGGTGTGTTCATTATTAATATTTAATAATACTCATCAAACAGATTATTATTAAACTTTTGTAAACAAAAATATATTCTCAGAATATATAAATAACTATCACTAATTAGGTTTTAAAATTTATTTTCAAGCATAATCAATTTATATATCAATGACATTTATGCATATAAATCACTAATTATGCATAAGCCTTTTGTAAATTTTGCGAATTGAATTTTTAAGATATTCATTATTGATTTTAATAATAATTCATGAAAATCATAAAAAATAATTCAGCCAATAATAATTTTAGAAAAATGTTTAAAAAAATCTATTTAGAATTACTTATAAGATAAAATATAATAGTTGTAAAAATATATTGAAATAATATGTAAAAAATATTATATGAAAATAACTCGCTTTATAGGAATTGTTTACAAAAAGTTTTTAATACCTGTAGCTAATATGAGTTTTCATATTTAACTAACAAGAATCTATATCTAATATATATTTCTAATGTTAGTCTAACTCATCCAATTTTACCTTTTATACATCGATAATTTAATCAATTTTTGAAATTTGTAAAGCAAACCAAGTGTTGAATAATTTAATATATTTTAGAGGAGTTTAAGTTTCAAAAATTAACTGATAAAAATAAAACATTATAGTTTTTGGTATTGTATTATCAAATAATCAATTACCATATAAATTGACTTTTTCATTCATATTCTGAGAGTTTTAAGTTCTCAAGTGAAGTAATTAGGATAAATTATTTAGTGAGCTTTGCAATTTAATAAATTAATGATAAAAGAATTCTACTGTCTAGAGTGGGCTGGCTGATTGAATCAATGATCTCCTAATTAGCTGTTTGAAGCCTGTGTTCTGATGAATAATGGAATGATGTTATTACGAATAACATGTTTAAAATATATTACCA
This sequence comes from Conidiobolus incongruus B7586, assembly GCA_000697335.1. Lineage (NCBI taxonomy): Eukaryota > Fungi > Entomophthoromycota > Entomophthoromycetes > Entomophthorales > Conidiobolaceae > Conidiobolus > Conidiobolus incongruus. The sequence continues at coordinate 6,223 of JNEM01012207.1, forward strand.
GCAGCTCCAATTCTAAAATTATTGAGAAATTTACTGTGATGGAATTTCAAATGACTATAATTACCTTAGTATATTTTTCAACGTGAATGAAACAAGCGAGATGCCATTTATGGTCAATACTATTATCATCATGATTCAAATAGATTATCATGGATGATATTTATCTAATAGAATCAATCTCCACCACAGCTATATAAAAACTTTATGAATAAGCAATGGACCAAATGGTATAATATAAATATTCTATTAAAGAAGGGTAATGTGAGATGGAGGACAAGCGGATCACGGATCATATTCCCCTCTTTCAAACAGTGACAAAGTATATCGTTACCTAATGGTGATCTTATCAATCCTCTTATTAAGGAAACTTTATTTAGCTGAAAGAATCTAAGCACAAATTAGAACGTAGATGAAATTGATCCCAAACTCACTGAATTGATTGGCCAGGAGTCGTGGAGAAAATGGAGGATAAATACTTCCATTTAATTCAATTCAGATTAACCATGTTAAAAAATACTAATAAACTAAATAATGAGCTAATCGTTTAACTAATATATTTCTATCCTTTTATTTATTTGAATTTTAACAGATTTTTTTTCATAATGTTTAAAATCAAATTTTTATTAATTTATATTACCCTAATAAGGTAACTTAATGAAGCAATTTCAAATTTTTTGCAATTCAATATTATCATTCGATTGTATAAGTATTTTGATGTTTTATAACCCTAAATCAATTAAAAATTGGCATATATTGACTTATTTCACTGAAGCACTTATCTTTTTTGTTATATTTTCTTAAATTTTAGGACTTGTATTTATGGATTAATTTAATTATTATATTAAATTTTTATGTATTTAATTATTTGCATGGAATTTGCTATATTTGATCATTGATTGAGCTTTATGTAGATAAGGTTGAATAATAATGGATTGAATTTGTAATTTGATTAAAAATTTAAATGAGCTTTCTTTTATGAAATAAAAAAAATATTATTTATATAATAATGTGAACTTTTTCATATAGCTCTCCAATCTGAAAATATATGTTTTAACTTTCAACATATCTTTTTAATTTTCATCTTGTTAAATTGATATTTATTTGAATGGAAATATCGAATATAAATCGGATATTCTGATATATGCCAATTACATCATGGATCAGAATCCACCCACCATTATCATTCCAAGGATTAATTTTCAATGAATTTCAAATTTAGCTACCAAATTAAGAAATCCCTGAAAAGATATTATTGCATACTATAAAAAGCCTGATAGATTGATTAAGTTCCTGAATCCATCAATTTTACCACTTTTAAAGTTTCAGGGAACTCTTATTTATTATATATATTACTAATTCGTTTGTTTCTTTGATCATTCCAACCCAGTTGGTTCAGTCCTTATAATATTATTGTTTATTTACTTGTCTTTCCCTTAACTTTCATATCTCCTTTTTTACTCGACTAGAATTTTTATATTTGAGTGTAGTATATTCCTTCTTTTATTAATTCAATCATAATATATTACTAATCATCAATAATGGGTCCAATTGGTGATAGTTCATTTACTCAAACTGATACAGCGAAATACATTGGTTTGGGTTTAGCAATATTGAGCAGTGAGTATTTTTTATACAAAACTATATTGATCATTATATTAAATCAAGTTGTTTTTAGCTGTATTTATTGGGAGTAGTTTTATTTTAAAAAAGAAGGGTTTAATTGAATCAAGAGCTTGGGAAGAGGATAAAGGTACGCTTTATCGATTTCCCTATTCAAAAATATATAAATTAATAATATTGATTTTTAGAGGATGGTCATGCTTATTTAAAATCTTGGCTGTGGTGGTCAGGCATGTTTTTGAGTAAGTCATCAATATCAATTTATAGAAAATGAAAATTTATTAATCTTGGTATCTAGTGATTTTTGGCGAATTATGTAATTTTATTGCTTTTACTCTTGCTCCAGTCATTTTAGTAACACCGTTAGGAGCTCTTAGTGTTGTAATAAGGTAAATAACTTTGATTTGATCCAATTTTATTATCTAAAAAATACAAATAGTGCTGTCCTCTCTTCCATCATCCTTAAAGAACGCCTTAATTTTCACGGTAAAATCGGTTGTGCAGTTTGTCTCTTTGGATCAACAATTGTAGCACTCCATGCTCCGACTCAAAATTCACCCGACACAATGGAGAAATTGCTCGAGTACATTAAAGCTCCAGGATTTATCGTGTATTTCATCTTTGTGATCCTTTCTATGCTTTTTCTCATTTGGAAAGTTGTTCCAAAATACGGACACACACATCCCATTGTCTATATCACCATCTGCTCTCTATCGGGAGGTATTTCAGTTGTTTTACTACAAACTGTTGGTGGATCTATTGCCCAAACAATTAGTGGAAACAATCAATTTACTCACTGGCTCATGTATATTGTATTAATTTTCGTGGCTACTGCACTGATAACTCAAATTAATTATCTCAACAAAGCACTTAACTTATTTATTACTGCCGAAGTTACTCCCTTGTACTATGTAGAATTTACCACTTCCACTATTGTCTCCAGTTCTATTTTATTCCAAGGTTATGCCACTGATCCTATTCAAATTGTTACCGTTATCTTTGCTTTCTTGTGTATTTGTGGTGGTGTTTTGGTTTTACAAACATCTCGCATGTATGAATCCTTGCGAGTCGATGAAGAAAATCCTAACCGTAGTATAACAAGCTTTCATAGCAATCGTCGGGTTTCTAATCCTATTAGTGAAAAGCGCGCAAATGACCTTGAAACTGGGCTCGAAGGGCAAGTTTCAAATAATCGTCATAGTTTACCTCTAGATGGTGTTCGCTCTACCACCGAATCAAATCAATTATCCGTTCCTCAGACTACTGTAAGGAGTCCAACACCGCCTTCTAATTTAAAACAATCCTCCTTCTCTGCAAGCATTCCTAATACGATACACAGGATTGGATCAAGGTATTTCCCAAACCTGAAAGATGAACTCAAAGAGCCCAAAGTATTTGATGATGATACTCTCGAAGCAAGCAGTGCTAATTATAACCCTGTACCGTCTGTTGAACCAATCAGAAGTGAAGCTATGATTCTTCCAGTTTTCCATACTTCAACTAGGAATTCCTATGCTTCATCTTCGGGACCTCATGGTTTACAGAATCGAGGACCGTCACCTATAGTAGTTCCACTCGCCGGATCAAACTCAGGAAATCCCGCTGCTCAGACTGCACCTCAGTTAATCTCATCGTCATCAAATCAGATTAGTTCAACATCAACAGCACATCTTGAGACGCCGGTAGATGCTTCTACATCCCAGCCTTCATTCAATATACCCAAAATTTCAAAATGGATGCCTCATTTCGATAAAGTTTTCAATCGCACAAATCGATCAAATTCCGAACCTGTCCCAGTCTCAGCCAATTCAGAATCTGCTGCAAATAATGGGATATAAACTTAAGATTTCAAATGAAAAAAAAACCTGTATATTAGTCATTTAACAAGCATCAAAAACTAACTTTAAAATATTTTTAGTTTAAAATTAGTTGTATATATTTTGAATAAGCAATTAATCGCTTGTTTTGATCAAATTTTAATCATTTTAATAAACTGGGTTTATACTTAATATTTTTCAACCAAAACAACTTGGTGTTTCTATTAATACGTATCACAAATTAATCAAGTAATTTGCTCTATTGAACTAGTAATATATTTTGTTGCTTCTATCCCTTTTTAAAGTATTTTTCTCGGCTGCCAAGTATTAAATAAGCGAATATGCTAAATATTCACATTCAGTAATATCTCTATTTATAATTTTCATTATTATCAGATAAACTAAATATATTTAAAACTATTCGATATTACCTGCTAAGGAACAAATCAGTCCAATCTATGAAAAAATATTCATTAATTTTGGTATAGCTATTAGTATTTCATTATTTTCCATATCTTCTCCAATAAAAATAGTTAAAAGTGTTTACCAATCATCAATTATCATTAACATGTTTAAATTAATTGCAGTTCTGAATTTCATCAATTTTTCTTATAGTATCATTCATATGAGATAAAAATCCTAAAAATTTTCGTTAAAAAGCAATAATTTTTAACCTTCAATTATCAAATATTAAATTTCGATTATTAAATTTCATCCAATAATATTACACCATTCAGAATTTTAGGAGGGTCTACTTTCAATTTATTGTTTAAAAGGAGAGATTACCTAATTTAGAGTTTATACTTTTATCACTGAAAAATTCAACGAATTGACTAAAATTAATTATTAGTTAAAAGTTGATTATTGTTTTTAATAAGATCAAACATTTAAGATATTGTACATAAAGGAAATATTCGTAGTTATAAATAAATATGTGATATTTTTCATATTATATGGTTAACTATTATTTTAACTAATTAAGTTTAATATGAGTAGTGTTTAGATTTTTGACTGATATTATTTATTATTTTACAAGATTATCTATTTCCTTTAATATTATATATAATTGTGTTTAATTCTACAATCTTATTAATCTTAAACATTATTTGAACTACTACCTTGAAATTCTATTAATTATATAATTCTGTATTTTTAGAAATTTAATATAGACATATTAAACAATGTAATCAAAATATATTATTAACAATAATATTTCATTATATTTGTCTTTCATTTCTTAATAACTTTTAAACCTTCATAGAATTATCTAGTACCCTATTCAGATTGTTTTTAATTGATCTTAACATGTGTATATTCATCATGAGTTAATTTTTTCTCCTTTATCAAATATGGATTTATTTTAATATATCTTTAATAAGTTAAAATCACAAGAAATTTAAGCCAAGTTTTCAAGTTTAATTTAAATTTTCAAGTGATTTCATATTTGTTTATTTATTTTATGTGAATATTTTTAAATAATATGGTATATTTTATAGATAATCTCAATTTTATTTACCCTATAGCTGAATTTTTATTTTTACATTGTCTATTTTATAATAATTAATAATAAATAAATCAATAAATCAATTTTTATGACTGTTATTTACATATTTTGTTTAATTAGTCAATAGAATAAATAAATCATTAATTGTTTTTTACTTAAAACGATTTATATTTCTGAATCATTGAGGTATTTTCAATTATAATTATTGTTAGTATTATTTTAATATTTCGACACTTAAATATTTGTTATGTTTTAAAAATAATTCAATTTTATTGGTTATAATATATGGGTCTTTTGAAAACTGTAATTATATTCCTTGACTTTTGAGATTTAAACAAGTTCGAACGAATGGCTATACAATATTTCTACAGAATATATTTCTCAATCATCATTATTTGAATTATATAATGTAACAAAATATAAGTGTTTTTTAAACAATATTTGTCAATATTCATTTAATATTCTGAAAAATATTAATAATTTAACCATTTCCATTGAATATGATATAAACTCGTGATAAATAATTTTTCATATATCAATACAAAATACAGTACTGTCTATCCTCGATTGATAATTATATGGTTTTTAAAGTATTCAGAATTATTTTTTTTTGTTATTTTGAGATTCTATGTTCACGTCTTTATAAATCATTAGTTCAGATTATCCTGTATAAATTTCAATATTATGAAAAATAGAACATTATTATAATTTTAATATGTATATTTAACTGGAAAAAATTTTAGATTATTAATCAAAGATTGTTTTTTGAATCGGATAAAAAACGATATTATTACCTCGTGGTTATTATTATATATTTTTATTTTCACTTATATTAATATGATCCTTCATATTAATCAAATTTTTTCGCCTGAAATTATTAAGATTTTAATGAAAATTTTGTCTACTTTATAGGAAATTCAAATAACAATTAATTGATATTGAAATATATTTAAATATTTCAAAATTCTGATATTTGACCCATCTTTTTTGTTTTCATTTAGTACCTATAAATGTACAAAATTATATAAAGACTATCTATATTTAACTCAATAATAGTATATTACAAAATTTTCCTCTTATTGCATTAACTAGCTTGAATAAAATTTTTTTGATAACAAATTTTGAATATATCCAAATATCTATAGGGAATAACTTAACCTGAAAATCTTTTATAATAATTTCCATGTATCTATTTTTTGCTTTATACATTATATTTATTTAAGTTTTATATTTCATAATTAATCTGTATCAATGATTGTCAATGTAATATTTATTTGGAGGTTTTTGTATAATGGATTTAGCAACAAATTATTCTGTTTGAAATGAGGAATATAGAAATAAATGGTAAATTATTAATAAAGTAGTTTCTAAGTATAAAATATTCTATACTTTTATTTAAGATTAATAGATAGAAACTCTGATGAATAAAGCTCAGATGCGTTTGATGAATATTGAATTTTTCAATGATTACAAGAATCATTATTTAATATTGAATATATTGAATAATTGTGATAAAAATAAAAATAAAATTTGGGTTTTTATTTCTGTAATTCATTTTATAATCATAAAAAATACGAAATATATAGAAAATAGTGTAATCAATTATATTCACTTCTAAAAGATTAAAAAATATATTAGTTAATTTAACATTTAAATACATATCGTGATCAAATAAATATACTTTAGAATTCAAAAACTAGTTACATATATCGAATATTGTATGATTAATCTAATAACTCAATGTATTTACTACAAAAAACAATTGATACAATGCTATTGAAAATAAATTTATTCATAATCAATAAATATTTAGATCTTGCAATTTTAATAAACCCTTAATGGTAAAATTTTCAGCTTTTAGGGACCGCATTTTAGCATAAGTGCAGCCTTAAAATTTATTTTGTCCCTTAAATGAAATTAATTGAATATTAAATTCTTAAATAATCTAAGTTTAACTAGTCACTTTTATTTATTAAATCAATTCGTTTATTAACATTTTAGTATTTATTAAATAGCCAGTTAATATTAATTTTTGATAAAAAAAAAATAATTTAATATATGAGTGGCAGAGTCATTGGAAAACCCAGAAAAGATTCTCTACATGATCCAGCTTCTAATCCTCCTTCTCGACTTCGGCCAAATCCCACTCATTCGCTCCCTTCGAGTCCTAATCCAAATGGGTTGCCGTCGTCATCAGTAACAGCCACAGGTAGTTGGGAGGGGATGGTATGTCCCATTTGTGGTATTACGACGAGTAACTTAATGGATTTAAACAAACATTTGGATCAAGAGCATGCCGAAGAAGATATTCCTCAAGTGATATTTAATTGGTTTAAAGCGGCCCCTAAAAAACTTTTAACACCGCTGTCAAATAGTTTAAAAAGTACGAATAACTTTCAAAAATTACAGAGGATGGCAACTGGAAGTCCTACTATTCATCAAATGGACCAGTTTATTGAGCCCACTGAAAGTCAATTAAAAATTTCACAAGCACATTGGGAAAAGGGTTATGACGGAATGGAATGTAACCAGGTGGGCTGTACTAAAAGTTTAGGGTTATTATATGGTAAAATTAATTGTAGAAAGTAATATTTATTTTATTTTATTTTATTTTATTTATTTTTAATTCTGATCGTTTTATTCAAAATTATATTGTAGATGTGGCAAACTCTATTGTGACCAACATGTGAATTTCCAAGCTAAATTAAATATTGAAGCTAATTACGACACTGAAAATGGAAAATATTTTAAAGTCTGTTTAAATTGTTTTCAAAATAGGCCCCATTATAATGAGACTGAAGGCGTCACCAGAAACTGGTCAGAGAGATTAATTAAACTTAGGAAGCAAGAGGTTGATAAAGTTCATTTGGAGGTTAACAGACTTGAAAAAAGGCTAGAAAAGGTATATTTTATCATTTTACACAAATTTAGTTTGATATTTATTTTTTTAGTTAGCTAAAGTCCATGGCTCACAACGAAATACAACATATTTGTTTAATTCTTTACCAAGAATGTCCAATAGTTTTAGAGGTAAATTCAATCAGAGACATCTACAAAGCTAAGTATATACTAAATGCTATTTTAATATAATAGAAACGGAAAAAATGATTGTTGAATGGGAAGAGGATGAAAAGGTTACCAACTGTCCATATTGCTAGTAAATTCAATAATTTATTTTGTTAAATATATTTCAATACTAATCAATAACAACAGTAAAAAATTTGGAAAGATGACGAACCGCAGGCATCATTGCAGAGTTTGTGGTAAAATTGTTTGTGGTCAAACTACATGTAGCACTAAATTATCTTTAAATACTTTATGGCTTTTTGAGGGTATAGTTAAATGAAATTTTATTTTATATCTATATTGAAATGTTAATATTAAATCTACAGGAGAGAATGATAATCCTCAAATTGAAGTTATAGTATGTAGAGATTGCCACGATAAAATATTAAAGTAAGATACAGTTTTTTGCTTATAATTAAGTTAATTTTAATAATATATTTTAATTATTATAGGAGGAATGAAATTAAAAAGCAAGATTCGAATATTCCACCAGTAGCCAAACTTTATCCAGTAGGTTTTTGGTTAATTCAATTTAATTGAGGTATCTTGACTAACATCTTAATCTAATTAGACTTTAAAAAGACACAAAGAAGTTATTTTGAAAACGCTGCCCAAGTTTAATGAACTTGTGTTTGCTTTAAGGTATATTTCTTGATAAATATAATATTTTTATAATATTTTTAAAGACACTGACTAATAAAACAACAATTTTAGAAACAATTCAGCTTTTATTGAAACAAGTGATGATTATCAGCGTACAGTTAAACTTAGAAGGGATTTGATGGAATCATTTACTTCGTTTGATGCAATCAAGTACTCATTCTATTATATTATACTAATAACTCAGTATTAATGCCATTTAAATTTAGTAAAAAGATTAGAGATTTGTCCTCCAGTTCTCAAACTCAAAAAAGAATCCATCAATCAATTTATTCGGCTGGTCACTTATTCCTTCAAACTTACATGCTTTCACTATCTCTATTACCTCGCCCCTCTCAACCTGAGAGTTCTAAACCTCCGCTCCCGTTGAGAAAAATTGCTGATGATAATAACAGTACGAGATCTGAAACGGGATCAATAAAATCCAATTCTAATGCGGAGACGATTGAACTTAACGTTCAAGCAATTGAGCATCGCAACCAATTGAACGTTTTCAGAGAACAGATTGAACAACTTAGACTTCTTCAACAAGAGGCGACGAAGCACAGAAAACTCGAAGATTATCAATCTTTAGAGAATTCGATTCAAGAATTGAATGAAGAGATCGAAATTATTAAGGACAAGCTGAGAAATTTAGCATCTTAAAAATATATTCAAATTATTTAATGTTTACCTTTAATTTTTAATTTTGGATTTTTAGTCTATTCAGATTTTATTATAAGCCAATATTTATTATTTGAAGTGGCTTATTTCAAAATAATGTTATTACTCTGATATTAATATATATGACTAAAGTAAATTTACAACTTAAATTAAAACTAGTATGAACTATTGACTTATAATGAATTTATTCTAACATTTCGAGTCAGATCATCTAGTAAAAATTTTGATTACTTGATTTAAATAACAATATTTTGTTAGGATGCACCATAAGTTCAATTGGTTTTATACCTGATTTAATGAGATAAAAAACTGAATTTTTTAATAACCAATATTATTATCAATTGTCTAATAAATAACTGAATAGCAATATCATTACTGCAATATTTGATTAATGAATATCTTAATAGTTAATAAATGAAAAATATGATGTAATATGATTTGTAACAATAGTGCTGAGTATATTATTTTTTAAAATAGATAAAATATAATCATAAACTGAATACTTTAAATAAACAATGAAGAGAATTTACAAAGAGTTATTTGAAAAATTGATATAATTTGATAAATATTATATAAATATCAACATTGTTTGTAAAATACTACAATTTACTTTGTTTTTTTACCTGTGGGCATTATAAATATTGAATCAAATTTTATATTCAGTCTATTAAAAATATAACAAAATCAAAGAGATTAAAAAATGACATATTACTGGATCAAAAAACTATATATATATATTCTGCTCATAATATGCTAGTAGTTTTTTGATTTTGATAAAATATAGTGGCAGTGATTAGCAATATATGTGAATACAATTATATTAATGCCTTAGTTAGATTCAATAAATATATTAGCTATTAAAAATATATAATAGAGTGAAATAAAAATAGCTTAACTAATATCATTACTAGGTCAAGGTTAATATATTTCAAGTAATTAAATAAGCTTGCATCAAATAATGTAATTTAATTGTTATAATCATGAATTAATATGTAATGGAGTGCATTAAATTAGCGTAAATTAGAACCAAATGAACAAAATTCAAAAACTCGCACTATATAAAGACATTTGTGAATACTGAGTGATTATAATACATAATAAGGAATATCAAAAAACTTGACTATTATATACAGATTTAGTAAAGCAAATTTCCAATTCATAATAAATTCTTTCAAAAAATAGATAAATTCTTTTAAAAATGAAAAATATTCAAAGTCGCAATGCTTATTTCTTTTTATGAATATAAAACCAAGTTCTTAAGGCAAATTGATCTAGATATATTAAAAAATTGAATTTCATATACTCATTAAGATTAAATATTTCACCAAATGTTATAAAAATCTGAGTAGTAAAGTAATATACAGATACGAAATACTCAAAGCAATCAACTTTCAACTTGAAATATTCAACAAGGATGAAATACTCCTCAGCTCCAGTTTCTAAGCTAAGCTACTATGCTCAGTGGTTTAGATGGCTCCATTTGAGACAATCATCTCAAGCTATAAATTTTTCTTATTTTTCTTAGATTCTATGATGGAATTTTATGATAATATAACTTCGAGTTATTCTAATCCTGAAGTTATTTTAATTATACAGATAATGTTAATTATTTTAATACAGTGAAATATTAATATTATATTAGCCTGGTTGCATATAATAAAACTTTGGTTAAGGTCAAAAAGTTGAAATTATTACTGACAATTATTGAATGTATGTTTGATTAGATATATTTTGATAAATTAATTCAATATGTTTAAACAATGGCATTAAAAAATTTATAGGTAAATATTTATAATAATCTGTATATTTTTTAGATACTCAATAAAAACCTTTAAATATTAATATAAAAATTAAATTGTAATAAAATAGGCTGTCTCTCTTAAGAGAAGATTCAAGATGCAATTGATAATAAAGATAAACGAAAGTGGTAGTATATTGACATATATAAAGTTGGATTGTAGTTCATTTGAAATCGTACAAAAGATTTTCAAAGAGTTAAAAAAAAGCCAGATTCATTAGCAAGTAATATTATTTTATTAAAATGTTTTCAAATTGTGTTAAATATTAGAATTAAAAGTAATGCTGGAGTTGTGACAGCAAAACATGGAGAAACTTATGACCATATTGAATACAGTATAAGAGAAGTGGTATATATTTTAAAATTAATATTAATTTCTACTATTTATTCCTAGAACTTTATCATTGCCTATTTTCTGACTAATCATATGATTTTACAATCAAATAACCCATTTCAGATTATTAATTTATATTTTCTAAATATATACTCATCAAAATTAAATATCAGCTTATTTCATAATAAATATATTAACTAATTAAAATATAGTCAATCATTTTGACACGAATCAAATAAACAAATATAAGTGTAATTATAAAATGAAAAACTATTTTTAACCCAAATTTAAAATGATATTATTAGATTAAAAATTGACAAATTTTTTAATTTTTGTTTTTTCAAATATATTATAAATAATACAAAATAAACCGGATATAAAATATATAAAAACAATTAATTATTTTCATATTATTTATATTGATTTTTAAAATACATATATATATATTTTACAAATTAAAGATTAATTTGACTATGCTTATATTAAATAATGCTCATTAGAGGTTATTTTAACTTATTATTAAAGCTCAATAATAAACCTTTGAAAACTGTTTATTATATATGTTAATTAATAATAATAATACTATATATAAATAATATTATTTATTCCCCAATTTATTATTTTGAAGTTAAAGCAGATATTATTTATTATAAAAACCTGAATAATTAATCTGTATTAGTATTTTTTATATATTAATAAAATAAGAAAATATATTAAATATACCATATAATTTAATAAAAGCTTGAAAACTCAACTAGTTATATTTAATTAAAACTTATAAAAATTTACAAAATATAAATATATTTTTATTAAATCAATATAACCAATTAATCATAAATTTCTTTATATAATATTTTATTCAATTATTAAACAAAATGATAAATAAATGAAAATAACCTCTTTAATACACTCTAATAAATAAATATTATATTTATCAACATATTTTAATTGATATAATAAAGTTATAATGATTTATAGTCTATTTATTTCATTTTTAAAGGTAAATTAATTAATAATAAATTTTAAATTTCTTAAAATAAAATAATCTTTAATTAGTAAATTTATTAATTATTATAGGTAATTATTAAATTATATAATAATTATAAAATATATTGAGTTAAAGCCAAATAAAGTTTTATATAAGTAAAATTTAAGAAAAGTTACTATATTTAATATATTTATTAGATTATACTAACTTGTTGAAATGAGTCATAAAATTAAAAACACTTATATTTTTAATAATAACTTAATTAATATTTTAAGAAATAAACTTAAATTAAATAATTAAAATATATTATATTTATTAATAATATATATTATTAAATGATAATATTTAGTTATTAATTGGTTAAAAAATAAACCTTTAAATTTTACTTAAAGTGATTTATAAATTTATAGGTTTTTAATAATAAAAAAAATTAAAACTTAATATATTTATCTTTAACCTCTTTAAGGTTATAAGGTATAAAAATAATTAACTTTTTATATTAATAAAGGTTAATCTTGTTTTATGTTTCTTATATATTTTTAAAGTTAATTTAAATTTTTTATTAAGGGAAAAACTTTAATAACTTTTTTTAATTAATTTTAAAGATATTTAATTAGGTTAAGATTAAAAAATTAAAAAAACTACTTTATAACTATTATTTTGTTATTTTTAAGTTATTTAGTAATAAAAGTTATAAAATAATAAAAGGTATTATCTTATTAGAAAATAATATTAAATTTGTTTAAATTATATTACTTAATAGTTTTTTTTATTTTATTGTTTAAAATATTTTAATATATTTTAATATTAATTCTTTTATTAGTTTTATAAAGATATCTTATATTTAAAGATAATATATATCTTTTAATAATAATTAACCTATTATTATACTTTTGGGTAAAATTAACATAATAATTATAAAGTAATTTTGTATTTTTTCTAAAATCTTTAATTTTTTTATTAAATCTACTAAAATATATTTTTTCATTATCAAATAATTTATCTTAACTATATATTATAGTTTCAGGTAATCTAATATATATTAGCTTATAAAAGTAAGTCATAAAATCAAAATTACTTAAATATTTACCTATATCTTAAATATTTTTTAATTAAATAAATTTAAATTAAAATATATAATTTATCTATATTAATTGATTATAACTAACTATATTTG